>JANHFJ010003282.1:127298-145526 GCA_032468195.1 Cerberus rynchops
GGCGCCAAGGTTAAGAAACACCGAGTTAAAGGAATCTTCATACTCTGTTCTGACACTATAAAATCCAATGTAATTCTTAAGATCACAGTTGAAAGAATAGTTGAAAATGCAAGGTTTTCTCACAATTTTTACCATCTTAGTGTCAGTGGCTAGTTTAAATCCTAACATGCATTGCTCTATATAGATATCAAGTCATCTGAATGTTAAGGATTTTGCAGAATCATGATGAAGTAACTTCAATATAATTTATTTTTAGCCAGACACATTGTGGAAGTAGATGGGAAAATGGGTCTTTTCCGTGGTCTTTCTCCTCGTATCATCTCTAGTGTTTTATCTACCATAAACCGAGAACAAGTGAAGAAGGTACAGTATGTCACATATTTGTTTTCTTATCTCTTTGTGCTGAAAAGGCTACTTGTTGTGAGGCCAAATTGTATAGTAAGTGTCTAAGCCAACACTTTCTCACAGCTGAAATCTCAGCATCTGCATTTGCCCAGTTGAACTTTGGAAGGGATTCAAATTCAAAAACAGCAGCAGTGGCTGCAGAAATGAATCTTAGATTTTTGGGATCTTACTAGTTCCCTTCCTTACATGGAGGGGAGGGGAAGTAATGCAATGGGCTGCAGAAGCAAACCTTGAATCCTGAAAATCTTCCTTTGGTGGGCAGCTCTTTCAGTCTGTCTGCTTAACAACCAGTGTGACTGCGTAACAACCGCATCTGGGAGAGCCAGGGTTGTGGTTATGGAACGAAGTCATATAGGCACTTCGCTTAATAACTGCCTCACTCAATCTCTTGAGATTCCAGTCCCAATTGTGGTCATAAGTCGACTTTCTATATATTAGATTATCACATTAATCCAGATACTGGTTACAACAAAATACTATGAAGGTATAGTAAAATAATCACCCCATGCATGCTCCAATTCCTTGGAGGACAAGTAAAGTACAGATGTGATAATCTCTCCCTCTACTCAAGTCTTGGAAGTATCACAAAAATATCATACGTCAAATACTATTTGTTTACCATAATCAAGTGTTTTGAGTATTAGTTTACTTTCTCTTTTATACCTCAGGCCTTCCCTCTAGAAGATATGGAGCATGTTTCCAATAAGGATGATATGAAGACATCTCTCAGGAAAGTGACAAAAGAGGTGGAACTTTAAAGCAAATTTTCATTGCTTAAATATTTTGTATTTGGAAAGACTGTATATTTCAAAGAATAATTAAGGTCAACATGAATGTTGAATCCCCAAATCTTCTCTTTTCCAGTGTGATTAAGCCCATTTGAAAAAATGCCCCAGAGCCTTGTGAGGTGGGAAAGACTATATAAATAATGTAAACTTAAGGATGCTAAGATTTCTCCTACTAATCTATTCTAATACTAAAAATATTAACATGTTTTCCTCTAATTATTTTTAGTAGATATAATGTTGAGACTACTAAAAGTGGGGCCAATCTTTTAGCACTCAGGAAGTTTAAAAATGAACTAACACTTTAAAAATTTCCTGTAATACACAGAGTAAAACTGAAGTATTTCTCAAACTTATATAGTTTGATTTCTTTTTTATCTTTCAACTTATCCCATCATGTGTTTGCTGCATGGGTACTTTGGGGTTCTCTTTGTCATCTTTTCAATCTCTTTTTACAGGTAGTCCTGAAGTTATGATCATTCATTTAATGGCCATTCAAAATTACGGGCTGAATAATAGTTCAGTTAAGGTTACCACCGTTGCAATGCTATTCCTAGCATATGATCAAAATTCAGACACTTGGCAGCACATTACCACTACAGGGCTGCTACAACTCAGGGATGCCACCTGCTCCTCTCATATGTGCCCTTTTGGCCCCCTGTACTCAGCAACCCCAGCCATCCTGTGCTCCACACCCCAACTGATCTGTCTTGCTACTCCTGCTGCTAACCAAAGCACTAACCTCGCCCTTTGCTTGGCAGTTTCTGGCTGCATAAGGCTTTCGTCCCATGGTCATGTGCAGCTGTATCATTGTGTGAAACCTGGAGAAGACGGGTCACATGGCCATTACTTGCCTTACAAAGGGTCAGGTCAGGCATACTGCATCGGTAGTGAAAACAAAACAATGGCAAAGGACACCTGGGTGGGAGAGTGCAGAGCAGCGGAGCCTCAGAGTGCAGGAAGCTAAGGCCTGCTGGGACTGGGTTGGGATCTTCTAGGACGATTGCGGCTTTGCGTTGCACTGCTGAGCCAGGCTGGGGCAGCTGCGGCTTCCTGAGCAGCTATACCTTTGCACTGTACTGCTGGTGCAAGCTACACCGCATTGCAGATCAGAGGTTTCTTGCAGGCTTAGAAGCTCCTGGGCTGTGCAGTTCTGGGAGTATTTGGCATCCCAGGAGGCAGGGTGGCCAAAAGGGCATAATGACAGTTGAAGGGACTTGAAAGGTATGCAGTCCCTTATCTTGGAAGAACAGAGGCTCAGGGCTGGGAGGGACCAAGCCAGGAATAGGTTGGGTCCTCCACGAACAATTGGTGGAATTTGGTTAATGACAGAAAAAGGGAGTGCTGGGATTGCCCTTACGAAGCAACGTCACTAAGCGTCACATAAAATCAAGCTTTATGACCATATTGCTTAGCAATGTAAATTCTGGTCCTGGTTACCATCGTAACTCAAGGACTACCTGTACCTGAATGATATACAGCATATGACAATCCTTTAGAGCAATAGTGTAAAACAGAGAATGACTTGAAGTAGCACAGAAACTATATTATTATATTCCGTGTAATACTTTTTTCAAATAAGGAAACTAAGATATTTAATAAGTTTCCTGCTATGGTGTGCTGATTGTGAGATGATTTTCTTAAGATAAAAAAGTGCTCTATTTTCATATTTTATCAGACTTGCCATGAGATGATGATGCAATGTGTATCCCGAATTATTTCTCATCCACTTCATGGTGAGTTATGGAATCTTCTCTTGCCAAGTCCCATCTCCACTTAAACATTCATTTTGTGGTATTTTTTCCCCATAAAATTATACAATTTATAATAGAAATTTATTTTATTTACGTAAGTATTTACACATTACTATGACCTATTTTCAGTTGATTCTGAAAATCAACTGTCATGGATAGTGATGTGCAAAGTGTTTCAGCCTGAAACATTGTATTCAACTTCAGCATACAGTAAATGATTTGGACATGACCTGGATTTAGTCTACCTCTACTTTTCATTCAGAATGATCTATTTTGAGGTGGGATCATTTCTGACGAAGTCAAAATGAGGTGTTTCAGCAACAAAATCTTTTCCTCTGAGAAGGTTTTGCACATCTATGTTGTCTATATATTACCATATTTACCTAATAAGACACCCACCCCACCACATTAATCAACTGTAACTGAATAGAACTGATAATCTTTTGAAAACAAAGAAATTGGCAGGACATAAAAATAACTAGATGTTTCTTTCGAAAAGTGTATATGCCTTGAAAATTAGTCTGAAAATTAGTCCGAGCTTGCAAAAAGGTCTTTTTTGCCTGATATGTTTGTTTTTAAAACTTTGCCTTCTCTTCTTCCCTTCTCTGTCCACTTAACTTCCACCTTCCTGATGCTATTCCCTATCCCTTCTTTTTCATATCCCTCCTGTTTTTCTGTTTTTACTGTAAGTAAGGAGGTATATGAGTTTGTAGGTATGTGTTTGTGAAAGGAGTTTGAGTGTATAATAGTTTTATATGCAGGTAGGAAACTTATTGATTTTATATTCAGGTATACTGCTTTATGGACAATACTATAATAAGTTATTAAAATGTGTTTCTTTGGGCCCTGGCCTATATTAGAGCGTGATTCCTATCAAGCTTATATACAAGTATACAAATATGTGCACAAAAGTGTTTTATTGGCACAGATTTACTGAGGAGGCATTTTCAGACTGGCTTTAGCTGGAATTGATAATTCTAGATTGGCAAGATGAAAAAGTTAGGCATTTCACAGGATTTTTATCTATTGGTATATATTTTGTTCCTATCTACGTTTCCTGTGGTGAAATGTCCTTAAATTCAGAGTCATCTTCATTTCTATAAATATTATATTTTTAATATCAAATAAAGTAAGGCTCTGAATTCCAGGTCATTGTTATTACTTTTGCAGATAAGTGTTTTAGGTTTCCAATAGACAGCTGATAGATCACTGTGGAAATCCTGAGAATTCTGAATTCCAGAGCCTATAGAAGTTTCAGTTGAAACTTCTTTTCAATTTTGAGATATTTTCTCAGTATAAAAATATGTAAGTGAACTACTTCTATATTCATATCTCTTTGTTTTTTTCTTCTGAAGTAATATCTATGCGCTGTATGGTCCAGTTTGTAGGACGAGAAGTTAAATACAGGTGAGATCTTCTTAACGTTCTATAGCTCAATCTGAGAATAATAAACAAGAGGTTCTATAATATTGCACTGGCAGTAGTAATAAAAAATTTGCTCAATATCAATAATTATTTCTAAGAAATATAGATGTTTCTTTTTCTGTTGTTGAAGAATAGTGGCAGCAGTGCATTAATTTACTTTAGGCTGAAAAGGTGTAAGAGAGCATTTTGGCCCAGATCTAATGGTTTTCCTTTCTCAACAGCAATATATTTAGTTCAATCAAGGCAATTTGGAAAGAAGAAGGACTCATGGGATTCTTTGTGTAAGTAAGTCTATTCCAATTGCTAGCAGATTTAATTAAGCCTGAACTTGCTGTGTTGTTGTTGTTGAGGATCAATTCTCACACCATTGACAAGAATCACCTCTTGTCCAGAACAATCAGCTTTCCTTAAGTGTTATTATTAAGTCCAAAGTTCAGAATTGTTTATTAAAAGTGTATTACATGTGGCATTATATAAAAGAGAGAAAAAAAGATAATACTTGACAATTTATTGTCTCTCGTGGTCAGTCACAGTTCATGTTTCATGTAAAAATAACAATCTCATAAAATAACTGGACTTGGAACTTTCCCCTTCATAAAGTTCCTAGATATATTTTTGAAGAATTGCACAACCTTTTCAAGCACGGTGAATTATTAGGACCGATTCAAACTAGGAAATATTGATCTGTTTCTGCACTTACATTTTAATCAGTGCTAAATTTAACTTAAGTTTTTTTACTTAATGATATGTAGAATAAATCAGTACAGTTTTTTTGAATTAAAAAATAGACATTACTGTATTAAATTAGGAATATAATCAAACTATACATTTCCTGGTTACCTATTAAGATTTGCATATCATATGATGGCTTTTCTTAAGATTATAAATAAAATCTTAAGAGATTCTACTTTAAATTTTCTGAATGGTCCAAACCCCTTCTCTAACAGCAGAAAATGTTAAAATATTGTATAGGTACTTTATAAAATTAAGTGAGAGATCCAGGTTGTTGCTTAAGGCACAAGGCTAGAATCCAGGAGACCACAAGTTCTGGTCCTGCCTTAGGCCCAAAACCAGTTGGGTGACCTTGGGCTGATCACTCTCTCTTTCTCAGTTCTTGGAAGGAAGCAATGCAAATCACTTTCTAAATCTTGCAAGCAGAAATGAACAACTTAGTTTGGAATGAGAGACTTTTAAATGGCACACTGGTAAATGGCACACTGGCCTCCCTCCAAAACTCAAATGAAACCAGAGCAAAACAGTATAGAGAACCAAGGCAAATATTAGATATTTAATTTATAAGGAATTACAATATTGAAAGTTGTCATTGCTATTGCTCACTTACTTAATAATTCCCCTTCTATTCATTTCTGATCACATTATCACTGTTGGAAAGTCTTTTAAGAGGGTGTAAACACTCAGGAACATAGCAACTTTAACCTGCAAACAGTTTACATGCCCGAAAGCTAACTTCCAGGAATTTTTTTTCTGGAAAGAGAAATGAAAGGCATAAAGAAGATCATATTCTATCTCATGGCAAGTGAGTTTTTACATTGACAGAAAGCAACATGGAAAAAGGATATTTTCATCCACTGTATCCTGCTTGGCACAGGGGTAACATTTAAAGTATATGTACTAGTACTAGTATTAGCAGTTAATTAGAAAATAGGATAGGCTGTAGCGAGAATATGGCTCCCAATCAGTATGCACCCTTGGATGGTTGAGTTAATAAAATGTTTCTGTTGTAATTAAACATAAGCACATGCATAATTACTGACTGTATTATCCTATAGATATAGATACAATGCTAAATGGCTCTCACTCATCCTTGTTGCTTGCTACATGCTCAGAGTTATTCACTATAGTTGAATTAATTAATACATTCATATTTGAGATTAGTTTTCCAAGACATATTCCTGGGTATCAGATTTCTTTGTTCTCTGTGCATTAACATTTGGCCTGGGGTTCGTTCTTCCTTTTCTTTCCTCAATGTGCATTAGAGCATTGATGAAGTTCTAAATATCTTTCATTTTTTTACTACATACCTTAGGACTTGATTTAGTCTCTAAGCTCCAAACAATCTCTCTAGGTTTTTTGTATACCAAATACAAATTTCATATGTATAATCTTTACAGACTTTACTGTTATTATTCTCTAAATTTTATGAGGTTAACTTAAGAATATTTTTATTTAATATTTTCTCTTATTTTCTTTTCCCTCAGAGGTTTAGTTCCCCACATCCTAGGTGATCTTATTTTTCTATGGTGTTGCAACCTTCTGGCTCATTTTATCAACACCTACGCTGTGGATGACAATGTGAGTGGTGCCCTTTCTAATCTTATTGGGCTCTAAAATTTCCCCCCCAAAGATCCAATGCGGTGTAGTGGGTAAGATCTCAGGCAGCTCACAGCTAAGGTGCACGTTCATAATTCAGCCATGAAAATTCATTTTGAACCAGTCATACATCCTCAGTCCAATCCACCTCATCTATGTGGTGGTTGGGAAGATAAATAGACATCCTCAGGTAGACTTCCATATAAGCCTGGGAGAAAGGGGTATAAATCTAATAAATAATTCATGATGATGTTGAATAAGAAAGTGGCTTGGAAGAAACCAGAATTTCACAAGCTTAAATGTTGTATAACAATCATTTCCTTCTTACCCTTTTTTGTTTGTTTTATGCTAGCAGTTTTCCCATGTTCACTTACTGTCTAAGTCTAAGGAAAAACAAAATCCATTGAATGTTGAATGTTATTTCATAACTAATAATAAAATTTGGTATTTCTAGTTTCTAATAAGATTCAAATATTACACTTGGTCTGATGCGACTAAAGTATATTATAGTCAAGTGGGGTCTTTTCTAATTGATCTCTTGACTTTTTTCCTAATAAAATTATAGTTGCATTGGGATTTTTTTCCATCTCTTACAGGCCTAAAATGATGCTCTTCTGTCTGAGGGTCAATTAATAATGAGGTTACTATTGTGTTAAGGCTTCTGCCATGATCTTCACATATGCCCTAGCAAGAGTTTATTGTCAAGTGTTTTCCTGTATTTATTTAATACGTGTGTTGCCCTGATCCCCAAGATACCTTGAATTTGGATTACTGTTTATTTATTTATTTCTATTTATTTAATACGTGTGTTGCCCTGATCCCCAAGATACCTTGAATTTGGATTATTGTTATTTTTTCTTACAGTTCAACCAAGCTTCTGTCGTTCGGAGCTACACGAAGTTTGTGATGGGGGTATGTAAGATTGTGCCTTTTGAAATGTATATAACTTTATGTTCCTGATTCATGGCTCTTGTTGCTCCTCCCAGGCTTGATCTCTTCCTAATATCTTGGGAGTGCAGTTTCCAACTACCATGGCCAACTAGGGAAATTGAATTGAGGAAAAAAATAGAAGTCTTGGCAGCACTTTTCCAACTAACAGATTTTATTAATAGGTGTAAGCTTTTGTGAGCTGTGGTTCACTTCATCAGGTGTTTGAGTGACTTGATGTACATATAATATAAAATGAGATGTTGGGAAAGAGAGAGAGAGAGAGAGAGGAAAACAGGTTGATTACACAGATGAAGGTTTAGATGTGAGACGGATTTCAAATAGCTTGTCAATTGATAATTGTAATATGTAAAAAAATGTATTGATCTGTTCTGAGGCAGCTTGAAAACTGTATGATCTGTGTGAGTTCAGCAATCTCAGAAAGTCTCCTCAAACAAATGGTTACAGGAGAACAAGCCTTTTCCTTTCACGTCTCTAGTTGGATGGTTCAGTTCCATTGATTGGAGATCGGACAATGAAGAAAATACCTTCTGTCCCACTCCCCTGCTATCCTATCCAGCCCTGTTAGTCTTGGTATCAGGTGCCAGTGCTGGGCAAGCAGATGGGGAGCAGCTCCATGTAACTGAAGTTCTGGTAGAAAAAGAGTCGGCTCCCCATGCATGCTTCTCTGCTTACCCTTATAAATCCTAGTTGTCTGGAGATGGCAAATCCCAGGCCTGCCTGCATCATAAATCACATCATAAATGAGATATCAAGGATCATTTGTATCACAAGCTTTATTTTTTTAAAAAAAATAGAAAAATGGAACTATTATAACCTTGGAATAAGTAAAGGCAATATCACTTTATATCTCAGCTGTCCAGGAATAAGACAAAAGCAACATCATGATGGTCTATCTTTTCAGAACAGTTAGTGAGAAATCTTTTGTTGCAATTAATAGGAATTGAAGATATATTCTGTTTTCCAGATGTACATATCAACAGAAAAGTGTAGCTGCAATATACTAAATACTGAGAACTCTTTTAACTGCAGGCTTTTTTTTAATTTATAATTGTTTCTGTGACCTGCTGAATTGGTTACATGTGTATTACTGTACTAATATGTAACAATTCTGGTAAAGAAAATAGTAAACTGATCCTTTCCAATTTCTTTTGCACAAAGCGTTCTTTACCTAAAGTATTTACTTATTTACTTTACTTATTTTTTTTTGCTTAACTGTGAAGAATAGAAGGAATGCCTCAGATATTTCTTTGTTACAGATTGCAGTGAGCATGTTGACATATCCTTTTCTTCTTGTGGGTGATCTCATGGCAGTGAACAACTGTGGGTATGTGATATTAATCCCTACCCCCACTCAAGCAAATACAGCTTAATCTTTCCAGTGAAAATTTAGTGGTCTTCCTGTTTGGCAGAATTACTCAATAGTCTCAGTTTCCTAGATAAAAGACTTTTAAGTCTTGTATGCATAAAGAAAACCAACACTACTTTCCTGTCTTCTTTGTCAAGAAAGCAAAAAGAGAATAGACTTTATTTTATACGAATAGATTTGGAAACAGTGAAGGAAGAAAATAACAGGTTTGGTTTTATATATGTGTGTGTGTGTGTGTGTGTGTGTGTCTGGGTTGTATTTGAAACAAACTTTCTTATCAACCACATGCATTTTAGTTTAATAAACATAAAACATATAGATTCTTTCTTTGCAAGTATGTTTCAAGTTTATAAAGACTGACAATTACTAATCTGATGAAGAATTTCTTATCTTATAAACTTGTGACATATCTAACTATAGAATGCACAAGTAATATATTTTGCAGATAACTTCCTTTCTTTTTTATTATAATTTGTTTTAGAATTGCAGTCAGAAAAGAGATAAGGGAAGAATAACAAGAAGAAAAGAGAAAAAGGAAAAATGTCTAGAAAGGGAATTTACAGGCCTTATAAAACCAGCTGTAACAGATCAGTGTAAAATATGTATTAATATTTTAGGTCAATTTTAGTCTTAAAATTGGTCAATATTAAACTTTGGTCAGTATATAATAATTGGCAACCGTATCCAGTATGAGTCCAATATAAAATACAGACTGATATTTTAAAAATTGAAATTTCTCCCTAATCCAGAAAATGGGAATATCTAGCAGATTATAGAAATATTTATTATACAGCAGTACCCTCTGGTCATGAACGCCACGACCAAATCGGGTACCAACCAAAAATTTTGCAAAATGTTTGCATCTGGTCACGAACAAAAACTTGGGTGGCAATCAAATGGCATGGCACATTTCCCTGATTTTGCCTTCCATACTGGTTTTTTTTTTCTGCTCGCGTGCAGTCAGTCTTTGTCTGACCAAATTGTGTGCTCACTGAAGTGCTGGAACTGATTACGGTCATGACCAGAGGTTCCCCTGTAATCTTATATTAGGAAAACACAAGCCAGTTTCTTTCTAAGGCAAAAACATGCTTTTTTCTCCAGCAAACATATTTGTTGCCATATATGCCTTGCTTGTTACTTTCTCTATCTCAGTACTGGGTCATGTGTATGTTCTCCTCTGTGACAACTTTCTTTGCTATGTAGGTTACTTGCTGGGCTCCCTCCATATGCTCCTGTGTTTTCTTCTTGGATTCATTGTTGGAGACACCTTAGTGCTCAGGTGAGTATCATTCTTTCTCTGAAATGGATACTGGCCCATGTAAATAATTCCATCTTTCTTGTTTTCTTTTTTACTATTTCTTACCTTATTCTGAATTACAAGCACATAAAATCAAGTGGCAGATAAAATGGTCTTCTTGTTGACTATGAAAAAGATTGCCTTCCCTTTTATTTTTACATTTTCTTCCTTTAGTCTTTAAAAGCTCCTTCAGTCTTTTCCCAGTGAAGGGAATTTACAATGGGGTTATTTATATCCATGGGTTCTTTATATGTGTTATATTAAGTAGGGATTTCTTAGACATGTATAGCTAAAAGGCACAACTAGAAATCTGGCAAGAAAAGATGGGGATCCAGTTTTAAATTTTGCTTTGCTTCTTCTAAAAAACATTACTTTTTATTCAAAATCAAGACTTTTTTTTAACTTACCTGTGCATCAAAATATTTTTATAACTTTTTATATATTAATTGCTTCCTGTTTTCTTTCTCCCGTTATACTTTTAACACTTGGGAATATTAGTTGCATTTTTCTAACCATTCAGAGAGAGAGAGAGAGAGAGTGAGTTTTATTTTAAACCAAGCCATGACATCATTATTTATTTTTATATGCATATGTTTTATTTTATTGTATTGTCAGTTCAATGATGTTTTTCAGCATGTATTGAAAAGTGCAAACAGAAATATTCTATTCCTTTATTAACTTCTTTTTTTAAAAAAACAATTATAAAATCATCAGAACCTATTATCAGATGACAACTTGATTCTTGCAGGCTTTGAATTCTGCTCATTCTTTTCTCTTCCCTACCCCCAATCATTTGCTTACCCAAATTATAATTAGATTTATTGTTTCTAAATAGTGTGTCAGTCTACAATTTTTCTATGTGTCATGATAGTGTTCTCTGTGCAATAAGATTTCATTCTTCTTTCCTTTCAAAAATTTATACAAACATCATTCATGTGCAGAGGGGGGAAAACAGAAATATTTGAGAATTAAAATTGTTCATTAGAAGAAACAGTGTTTCTATTTTCATGTCTACAGTAGTAATCTTGGATAGATTTTTGCAAGTGAGAACAGATTTTGTGTTGCCTATGACATTTGCAGTATATAATAAAACCCGTAGAACTATATCACATTACTGCTTCCTCTGTAACTAAGTTAATCATATCCATTTGTAACCATTTATTGATACAGTATATTTATTCAGAAAAGAAAAAATGACATTTTTTAAAATAAACTTTAACAATGTATCTCAATCAGTGTCCAAGGTTTTCTATTCATCAGATATCGCAAGAACTTGAAACTGATTTTACATTTAATATAAATCTATTAAAAATATATATTGTGGCACATTTGAGAAGTCTATTGTTCTAGAGCTCCAGCTCTCCTAACAAAGAAGCTGTATATTTTTTAAAATTGAGTTTGGTAAAACCTTTTAAATACCACTGTTCACAACCAAAGAGTTTTTGATTCCTTGTCACTGAACCTTGTTCGCTTAATGTCTTTCTGTTGTGCTACCTAGAAGGAAAATAAAAGAGTGCCTTAAAAGCTTCTAAATAGCTAGTGTGGAGAATTATTTTTCCCTCATGAAGGCTTTAGGAAGCTTTCATTTAAAATCCTACTAGGAGTAGAAAAGAAACAGATCAGACACTAAAGTGTGTGTGTGTGTGTGTGTGTGTGTGTGTGTGTGTGTGTGTGACCAGGGGTTGCCACTGAAAATAAAATTGTGTTCCATGTGAATTGAGTCTCTAGGCAATTTCTTTTCTCTGGCTGACATCATCCTATGGTAGCATTATATTTGCTTTCTTTGATCAATATTCAAAAAGTTACTATTTTTGTCCAGCCCTCCACATTTTTTTTACACATATATATTCCCATGCTCGCTGACCCTTCACTGTCATGTATTGTGGCCTCTCTGCTCCTGTGATTATTGCAGTTCTTGCTGGATCAGCAAGAAGTTGCAACAGATCTTAATAAACCACTCTCTATAACATGTTCCTCTCCTTTCTCCAGGGGCAGCTCTTCAGAGGTTCCAGCCTACTTTTTCGTAGAGCATCCACACCAGCAACTTTTTTCGTTGACTAATTTCATTTGGGAGACAGAAGCAAACTTAGATCCTTGTAGAAGAGACTCATTCTTTTTCATGTGTAAAATGAAAGGCTTTCAGCAGTAAGAACAGTTCATTTCAGTAAGCTTGACAACAAAAAATTCAGATATTTCTGGCCAGATCTTGCCTGCCAGACAAAGGGGACAGTGCTGGTCAGGCCTTCGATCAAAGGGGCAGCCTGAATAATGATAATAATGAAATCAGGTTTTCAGGCATAGTCATGGCTTTGCAGGATATAAGAAGCTGGTTTACATTTTTCCCTAAATAAGATCTAAGATGGAATTCAGATTCCCCCCCCCCTTTAGTACCATTAGAGAAAACAGCTTAAACTTAATCTCTTTTATCAGTTTTGGTTTTTACCATGTTATTAGTCTACATATTAAATCCAACTGATGTTGGAATACCTTTCATTCCTAACATTTAGCAAAACCGCAAAAACCATTAATACTGAATTTTTAATCATGACATGTATAAACTTGATTGTTTAGTTATTATAATATCTCTAGGCAGCTTATTTTGCATCATCTATTTTTTAAGTTAAATATGTGACAAAGGCACTTCTTGAGTAGGAGCTTAAACGTGAGGATTGGATTATTTACATGGATCTATCCAGAAGTTTAAATATATATTTAATATTTTTATTACAAATTTAAGCTTAATACTGGTTGTCTTCGACTTATGACCACAATTGAGACCAGAATTTCCATTGCTAAGCAAGGAAGTTATTAATTGAGTCATGCTCATGATCTTTTTGCCATAGTTGTTAAATGAATCATTGCAATTGTTAAGCGAATCATGCAATTGTTAAACAAATCCAGCTTTCTCCATTGAATTTTCTTGTTGGAAGCCAGCTGGGATGGTTGCACATGGCAATCATATGACACCAAACTGGTTGCCAAGTCTCTGAATTTTGATCACCTGACCATGGGATGCTGTGACAGTTATAAGTGTGAGGACCAGTCATAACTCACCTTTTTCAATGCTGCTGTAACTTTGAACAGCCACTAAATGAAAGTTTGTAAATTGAGGAATACTGTATGTTGTGATTTAGGAAGAATTCTGTGGTAATGAAAACTGGGTTACAGAGCCCTTAGTACAAGAAAATGTCATGTATGTATGATAGAGTTATGGTAGTTCTCGTTATACAGAGAGATTCCAAATCCAAAGAAGGATTTTTTGATATTAAGTTTAAATACAGCTGCAAAGATAATACATCTATTGACCATAACAATTATCATACCTATAAGTCAGCATTTTGAGGTGAATTCTGACCAAAATAAAGTAGTAAGAACCAAGAAAAGGACTTTGCTGAATACCATGAGCAGTATTTCTCCTGGTCAGTAATGTTATATAAATATGAATAATGCACTACATTACTGATTTTCTTTTTGATGAAAGCTTGGTTGGGTAGGGATGTCCACTGCAGGTCACTTATTCCAGCTAAGCAGCATTTGTAATGTGAACAGTTAACTCATTAGAACATAGTTAGCTTTTCGAATATTTACTTCAGACTATATGTTTACTGATTCAAAATTCACTGAATTCCGTTGGAATGGCTTTTGGACAAACTGCTACAGGTTTGCACTGTTAAGATAGTTTTACTACTGAGTTTTTCCTAATGTTTAAACATGTAAATGTTTAACATTTAAACAACTTGGCCTTATTTACAATTCCTACAATCAAATTACTCATTATATTACTTTTCACTACAATGAGATCTGTCAATTAATGTGAGTCCCACTTTTAGCAGCATTGCAAATAGCATAGTGAATTTATATTTCTGGTGAAGGAGTATCTTTTTTTTACCAATTAAATATTCTTGCCTGCTGACAAATTGTCATATTCAAATTAGTTACTCATGTGAATAGTCTTAAATAGAGCCAAAGGAAGACTGAGTTCTGTAAATGAAAGTGAGAATTCATGTGGCTTCAGTTCTAAATTTTACACAGTAAATCATGCATATCACAAAGGTAAGAAAAAGCTATTTTCAGATTGCAATCATGCAGAAGATACCACAAAGGGAATATGGGGAATTTGCTGCTTTGTCTTTTTGGTGCTACTGTTAAATAACCTGAATTGATGTTCATCATCTGGAAGCTTGACTAAAGAATGAAAATGTAACATTGGGATTCTGAAGTACACTAATTCATTGTGCAATATTAATACTGAAAATGTTGCTTAGCAAGCTGTGTTCCAGCTTTATCTATACACAGAAGAAAGTCTTGTTTCCATCTAGTGTTGCTGTAAATAGAGCCAGTGACTCCATCCCACTTAACTTTGGTGATAGGTTTTATGTTTTCTGCATGTGTGTATGTATTACTCAGTAATTCCCAAATGGATCTGAGCTGGCTTCAGGAAAGCATTGAAGTGCTTTCTGGTTCAGGAGCTAGTGCATTAATTTTGTATCTTTCATACAGTAAAGTATGGTATGTCTATTTTGTCATTGGTTTTTCTTGGTATTTTCTTTTAACCCAGTTCACAAACTTTCTCTTCAGAAAAGTTGTAGTAATTCTTTAAAGGGATGAAATTTGTCTTCCAAATGCAGTGGCTCAGAAATTTTATTTTATCATCACAATCTTTTGAATCAATATATTTGTCCTGATGATTTGGAGATTACATCTGAAAAACATACTGTGTAAGCATTCGGCACAATTTATTGGGGAACGGTTTTTATGGAATCTAGAAATGCAGGTACTTCCATAGGTTCTGATTTTTGCCAAAATTCTAAAGTTGTTTATGTCAAAATAAATGTACAATTACAGCAAATTAATTCAAAGCTTACTTGACATCTGTTTGAAAATAAAATATAAAAATGACCTCAACTATGTTATTGGTTGTTAATGTAAATAAGTAAACTAATTCAAAACTTATTTGACATTTGAAAAATAAAATGTGAAAATGACCTCAAAATGATTGTATTAATATTGCTTGTTAATCTTAAGTAGATTTGTAGTTTTTATCTTTAAATACAGCTAGAGATAGTCAAGAAAAACATTGCACATTTGAATCTAGTTCTTTCTGCCTCTGGTATTAAGTTGAGAATATAAAACCCAGGTCTAATCAGATGAATAGTATTATCCAAAAGCAAGCAAAATGCTTTCCACTCTATCCAAGCCATCTTAAAATGGTTCTTGTCTCTTGTCCTGAATTAGATATCATAGATGATGGTATTATTTTAAGATAAAGATAAGTAAATCTAGAATACAGGCCAAGAAAGAAGTGAAATTTTGAAGGCATTTTTTTCTAAGTAATAGGGTGACTTTTTTTTCTGAAATTCTTTAGCAAGTAACTTCTAGAATATAGATTGTTTTAAAGAGAATATGATATCTGATATCTATCTATCTATCTATCTATCTGATTCTGTTGCAATATTCTTTTAAAATATGGATTGAATTAGTAGGTCCTAGTTCTTATTTGTTTATTCATTCTTATCCATGCTATTTTTGGACAAAAATTTAAGTCAAGGTTATCCCTTTTATCTAATCTTAAAAATCTATTAGTGTGCTTTTAGTTTTGTCAAAGTTGTTAATCATAAAATGTGCAAAATGAGCTCAGCCATGATGTACAGTTATATGAGTCAAGGCTTACTACATGAACTGCTTACCTTTTAAAAATACCAGTTTATGACATACTTACATAGATTAAATGCTTTTATAATTAGGAACACTGTTCTATTTATATTTATTCTGAATTAAATTCTATTGACTACAATATGAGTTGCTTGTATGAAAGCACATACTGTTATAAGCCAAGTATGAGCTGATAAAACCCAAGTAAAGGTCATAGCTGTGTCATGTACTGACTCATTAACATTAGACAAATTATTGTCTCTTAGCCTCAATCAGTAGGCTAAGTAACCATTTTTTTAGTCAGAGGAGAAAAGTGACATTTAATGAACGAGGCTACTGTAGGAATGATTAAATGGGAATTACTTATGCTGTATATAGGGAAAGCTTTGAATAATACTTTCCATAAACAGTATTTTTTTAATAACTGATGGTGGTATTACCCTTCTTTAACTGGATGATGATTTTCTAAGCAATACCTATAAAAAGCCATATTGATTTTTAAATTGGACTATACAAGTAGTATTTTTTTCTTTCCTGTGCTCTTGATTTCTTATTAGACTGCCATCTTCTGTCCTTTATTTATCCCTTTAATCTAAAGGCTAATACTGAGTTTTGTTCAGTCATTGCCTTTTGAAAAAGTCTTATTGTCATTACATAACACAGATATTCCATCTATTGGGATAACTTCAGATTAATGACAGACTATGACTACATACAAGGCAGTTTCATATGGCTAACCAGAATATTCTCATAATTCTCCCAGTCTGTTCTCAGAAGCATTTGATATATTTTACAATCTGCTTCAGAGATGATGCATTTGCTTTTTTTGCCAGATCTTATTCTTGTTTGGTTGAGAAAAGAGGGATATATCAATTTCTGCATTTTTGTGTTCAGTCAGCTGGCAAATTGCTGACTGATTTGGTTGTACAACTGAGTAGTGTTTTAATAAGACAACATAGAGCAGGCGGTATTATTTTTTAATTCAGCAAAGGTAGAGTTATTTACTCAAATTCAGAAAGCAATTTGATAGCGCATCTTTTTCAGATTCATTCATTCTAAAGCCATCAAAAGCTTATACAGTATTCTTTATTATTAAAATTAGCTGATCAATTTGTACTCCCGGCAGTTTTCAAACAAGTATAGTATAGGGTTTAAAATGCAATTTAAAATAATACAGAATATTGCATCTATTTTAATTTTTAAAATATGAAATTTTAAATTGAGAATCAAAAATTAAAATATATAAAATTTAATAAATAGATATGAGTTATTCCACTGGCTCTGCAGGGATAAATATTGAATTTACACCATTACTAAGCTACTGTAGTGTGAGTTCATAGTTAGCGAGGATTGCATAATATGCCGAGCCAAAAACCAATCACATTTTGACTTAGCATTATATGTGAATCCAACAAAGATGCCATCAAAAGACCTGCTCTGGGAAGGTTATGCCACTGCTTAGAGATGATTTCCTTTTTTTGGTCATCCATCTCTCATTTTCTGAGGGCACTCTATGAATAATTTCTGAATATCAAAACTGTGGCAGAAGGAAGCCTTTTCGGTATCTTGGATCTTAAAACTCCACTGCACTCCACCAAGAAATTGGCAAACAACTTGGATGGACTGGTTCTTTCTAAAAACCCAGCTGTGCTTGTGGTAAATCCAGTGCAGACTTTGCTGGGTTGAGGAGCCACCAGTAGTAGAACAGTACCTCAGATCTACTAAAAACAGGGCACATGCAGCTGAGAGCTCACTTCCTTTTGATCGTTTCCTATTTATAGCATAATACAGCTGTTTTGAATTTTGAGAACTATTTCCTTGAGCAAAGTCACTAAGTACCTCCCATTTTGTAATTCTTCAGCCTTTCTCAGTAATAAACTGGCAAGTGGTTCACTTATTTAATATTCGTGATGTATAATTTTGTCTTTCTCTGTATCTTGCATCTATGTTGAAGGAGAGCATATGCCCGTTTCCCTTTTTATTTGTTTCCTGTGTGTTTTATATCTAGTTCCATTTGAAGATAATGGTATCATCTTGAACAGCAAATGCTTTTCCATTTCATCCCCTCCCCCCCCCCACCATAATGAAGAGGCCTGCTGTTTTCCAGAAAATTGTAACTGAGAAGTGTTAAGCTTACAATTTTTCAATGTATGTTTTGATATGTTTTCAAGCAGGGTTCTTAACAAAAAACAGTCCAAATAAAAGTTTAGAGCAACTATGGCTTTAATTCTCAAAGATGAAGTTGCAAAATTATGTATGATG
>JANHFJ010003282.1:151258-171317 GCA_032468195.1 Cerberus rynchops
CTTCTAAAGGAAATTTTATATTGCTTTTCTTTATAATACTGTACAGATAAGGGAACCCATCTTTTGAAGTAATAAAACATATTAATACAATATTCACATTAGAGGAAGAAATATTTAAAATATTTCCAAATATCTTCAAATACTTTAGGTTAGCTACAAAGCTGTTTGCCAAATTGCTTTGAATCATTTCCATTACTTACTTCAAAGGCCAAGCCATTCTTTTAAAAAAAATATCGCAGAACAGATCATAAAGAAGTGGGTGTGTTTAGTGTTCACTCTTTCTGCTTCCCCAAGACTGATGTGGACAGTACACAGGATTTATTTGTAATGGTTGGGATCTCATTCTCTTAACAATAGCAACTGTACTCTACTGTACTCTTCTCAGTTGATGATCCATCTCTATATCTAGCCAAAAACCCCATTCTAAATTATAAAGGGAGCATGTTGCAAGCCAAGAAAAGACTGATGGCTTTGTTGCTGGCATCACAGTGCCACAGCACCAACCACGTAGTATGATTGCTTGTCTTTTTGTGATAATGAAATCTACCTTAAGGAATCATAGTAGGAGAACTCTGCACTGATGTTTGCCTTCCTGGAGACAAGGAGTGGGAGTGAGGAAGTTGGCCATTTGTTTCCTTTTCAAATAGAGACATGAATACTGTATTCATTTTATATGTTGCTTTTTGTCCAGTATACTCAATATGGCCTAGAGTTTAAAATGATCCTAGTGCAGAAATATCCTTGGTGTTATCCTGTTTTTGAACATGGATTCTTTTAGCCCAGAATTGGTAGGTTTGCCTCTAGATGGCTCTGTTGGTCCCAACGGCTGCTGAGCTGTAACAGCAGCCATTAGTCACCAAGGGACATCACTCAGTCCAGTTAATTTGGTCAGGGAAATGTGCTCTAAAGCTTTGCTACATTTCTTTCAAGCTGGAGAAATCAATTCTCAGCCGTTTGGATAAGATACAAGAGGCCCAGATATAAAGGTTGCAGGTTGGGAGGGAGAGAAAGTGAGAAATGGCCAGGTTTTGTTACAGGATTAAAAGCATCTTATTAAGGATCCTATTTTCCTTGTTGATGGGAGAATATGGGACTGTCTGGTAGGAAGAAATATATAGCTATAATGTTAGGTAAAATGGCTTCTGTTTTTACCCCAGTGGGTGAGAATCGTATGTGTTACCGAAAAGGCTTTGTCTGCAACCATGATGGCCAAGAATATTTCAAAATAAATATTTCTCCTTATAGAAGGCTTGGAAGTTCACAACTATGGAGAGAGAAACAGTGGGGTGGTTAATGCTATTTTCCTGGCTCGTTTTGATTCTTTCATTTCCTTTACCCCTTTAATTCTAAATTGCAGGAGCAACATCTAGAGAGCCACTTATGTTGCACCAGATGTAAGGAAAAGCTCCCCCTCATCCCCTTGCTTTCCCTTGATTAAAACATTAGAATTCTTTAATCTCCCTGAATTGAATTTCTTCCTTAAAAGCTGCCTGTTCTCTTTGATACACCAAAGCAGTTCTTGTCACGCTGCCAAAGGAGGCCGGGAGGAGTGTCACACAGCTCAAACTTTTACAAGCTGAGTGAGCCGGAAAACAAGCAAAGGCACACAGACATAGACAGAGAGAAAGGGAGACAGAGAGAGAGAGAGAGAGAGAGAGAGAGAGAGAGAGAGAGAGAGAGAGAGAGAGAGAGATATTTTATTTTTAATTTTTGTTTTTGTGACATTTGGCTATGAATGTATTTTTTTTTCTTTTGAATCTTTTTGTCTAACTTGACAAATCTTTGTGAAACTTGGAAGAGAGAGGAGAAAATGACGTCACTGCAATCTGGGGGTGCCTTTTGCGCTGCCTGTCAGATCCAAAAGAAAAGAACAGAGCAATAAAACAACGGCTGTCTCTGTCTCCTTCGTTAAACATGGCACTAATTGGATGTTAATTTCTCTTTGCTCTTCTCGCTGTTTGATTGTGAGAACTCGATTCTCCCCCCCACCCCCAGCAAGACTCTTGCCAATAGCAGAGAGTCCATACTGTATGTTCCCTCCCAACCGTGGGCTCAAAACAATTCAGAAGCCGGGCAGTATTAAAAATGCAGAAAGGAGAGGGGAGGGAGGGATTGGATTTGGGAGTTTCACGAAGCTCAACATTTTCCATTCATTGTGCTGTACAGAGTTTGGAGTATTTCCCCCCCGCCTTGTGTTCTGTCCAGTCTCCTTGGCAGCATGGAAAAAAAAGAATTAACCCAACCACTACCCAACCCATGTGTGAAACAGCATGTAGGAGAACTAGTGCAGACAAGAAGCTGTTGCTGTCTTTATCACCCAGGTCACCCTTAAGGGGTGTTTGTGCTTCTTAGCTTGGATTCTAGAGGGTCCTGAGTGCATCTGATTGATTCCTAATGTAATGCATGCACACCCATGAATACAGCGGTGCAAGGGGGGAAAGGTAAGTTAAGTACAGGGTTGAGGAAGAGCAGGGTGAAATTTACCAAGGGAGATGGTGGGTGGGTGGAGAAGAAGAAGAAGGGGAGGGGAAGAAGCAGGAGGGGGTGGAGGGTAGAAATGTGGGAGTAAAGTCCTACCTGGGATCGGTGCCAACTTCCTGCATAGGGCTGCAGACCCGAGCTTTGAGCAACCCACCAGAGGCGACTTTTCTCCCTTGTCACGATTCCAAGAGGCAAGGAAGGCAACAGGAACAGGTACAACAGATGCAAAGCAGCCTTGTTTGCCAGGGTGTTGGTGGGTAAACCCTCTTCTCCCCCCCTTCATTCCCCCTCCAATCCTTATTGCAGACAGCTGTATTTTTAAATGATCCTTCCAAATAGGGTCGACGAAGAAGGCTTTTTCCTTTAATTTTTTTTTAAAAAAATGGTTTTATTGTACGGCTTTGGAGGGGCGAAAGAGCTTTTTATTCTCTTGCAAACATCTCCTGTCTATTAGGATTAACATGCAGGAAATGTGACTGTCACTTTGCTTATTGACAGTTGCCTGTACAGGGATGGGAAATGGCTTTGTTCCGTGCTGCCTGGGAAGCAGTGCCAACTCTGACTTGGCAGCTAAGCCAGAGTGGGCAGGGAGAATGCGGGGAGAGAGAGCGAGCGAGAGAGAAAGAGAGAACGACTGCTGAGGCTTCCAAAGTGGAAATGGCTGTAGGCCCATTTCTGAACGAGCAGCTAGTCACTGCCCCTTTCTCTCGCTCGCTCGCTCTCTTTTTTTTAATTTCTTTTCTCTTTCTCTCTCTCTAAGGCTGGCACAGAAAAAAAATGGAAAATGGGAGCTGGAGGGAGGGTGTCCTCTTCTGGCATATCCCGGTAGTTTGTTTGCTTGCTTTGATTTGTTTTTAAACCATCCTCATCTCCATTTATGCCTCTTAACTCCATTTTTGCCGCCGACAAAAGAAACATTTCGCAAAACGAAACTGCTTCTTATATAACATAAGAGGGTTGTTTTGTGTTGTCTTTTTGTTTCATTTCGTCTTTCATCTTCTGGCTGTGTTTTAAAGGAGCTTGCCACCTCCAACATCTCAAGTTAGGAAAGTAGAAGTCAACATTTATTTTATGTACATACCCTGGGCTGCTAACATAGAGAGAAGAGAGAATGAACTGCTTGTTTTAACTGGCATGGGTTGAAAGAATAGGTATTAGTTGGAAATTGCCCTTTGGAAATGGTTCTCAGTAGAGACTGAAAAACTTTACAGATATTTGCTTGGGGGTGGAGGTTCCATGGATTTTGGTGTTTTTTCCCCCAGTTTGCTAATAAAGGGAGACTATTTGAAGTGTATATTGAAGTGGAGTTCCAAGTGGAGGAATTTGTGCCAGTTTCTCTTTATGCCAGCCTCTTGTCGGCCTTGGCGTCTCATTCGGATGAAGCCTGGCATGCAGGCACCGCCCATTTCTTGGCGCTGAACTGCTCTGAGAAGGAAAAGGGAACGCATGGGGGGGAGAGCTGTTTCACTGAAACTGGCCTTTCTTGAAAAAAGAAACCATTCCTGATTATTGTCCAGATCATCGAAGTTAAAGCCAGCGGCTACTGAGCAGCAAAATCTTTCTCCTTCCCGGCACATCTCTTTCTGGTACGAAATCAAATATAGCTCTTTTGAAAATATTTAAAAATGCCATTTTATTTGTCCAAGTGCTTTGGCACTTGCTACTCCTACATCCTTTCTTCCCTCCTCCATTCTTCTAGCTTTTTGTGTTAAAACATTCCACTTATTTAAACCAATCCAACTTGTTGGTGGGCTTTATTATTTCTCCTCACTGTTAATCAGGATTGTCTTTTGATTTTTCAAATTTTTTTGATTCTGGGTAATTGGAAGCTAAGTTTCTTTTATTTTGGATTTTTGCCACCCTACGCAGGAGAAAGAAAATTGTTGAATCATATCAGACTTGCAATTCAACATGGCAGCCCCTGCTAAGATTGTCTAGTTTTGCAAGGCTGAAAGACATTGCAAGAAATACCCCTTTCTGGAGACAAAAATTTTGATAGAGCTAACAAAGGGATAGAGAAATAATTAGCTCTTTGGAGGGATGATTGGGAGAATTTTATATGCTGTCTTCAAGAAGAGGGAGAATTCGACCATGTTATCCTCGTCTCAGTATTTTGTAAGTGTTAACTATTTGCAATCTGTTCTGTACCTATCATTTAAATGATTATTTCTTACTTGTTCAAATTTTCTTTTTGTTTCAATGACACAATTTTGGGCTTCACCAAGATAATTTAAGGTATTAGGTTGTTTTATGATATTCTTCAAGATTTGTTACGTGAAATCATGATTATTTTTTTTTACTGGGGGAAATCTATAGAAGATGTTTTTTGGAAACAAGGAAAGTAGATGAATTTTTCAAAATACCCACTTTGCTTAATTTTCCCTTTCACAATCAAGAGCATTTCTCCGGTTGCCGTTGATATAAACTTTGATGGACTACACCACAGCAAACTATATGCCATTTGACATGCAAGGTTGAAATGGAATTTAGTAGCTTTGATTTGTGTTAATAAATTGGGCCTCTTTATGTCAAGTTTAATTTAGGCCTCTTGTTGTCCAAAACAACATAATTTTTTTCTCTGAAAATAAAAAATCCCATGAATAAGCAATTGAATTTTTGTAAACATTATGCTGTTAACAAAAATTTTTTTCTGCTAATAACAATTTTTAGGACAATAAACAGAAAGATATCTTAGCTCTACTTACTAAACGCACGTGTTGAATGTAGAGCTTCAACAACTAATTGAACACAACAACTGTGAAGCAAGGAATATTTCATTAATTCTTTCTAAATTCCATGTTTCCCATTGTAATAGTAATATTAGAACAGACTTTGGTTCTAGTTTCTCTCATTTTTAGGAGGGCTTGCTTTAATTGGGGGGAAAAATCCCTTCTTTGCAAATGCAGAATCTCTCTTTTTTGTTCACAATTTTTCCAATAATCTATTCGCTAAAAAACTCAGTGTCTCCTAGACAAAATCTTTAAAATGCTAAGAATAAAGAGTATTTCTCAGTTCTTGATTTTTGTGAGGTTATCTTTCACTTGAGTAATTATTCTTTTCATTTCATATTACTGTGCATTTACTATAATCCACCATTTTGTATCACGCTTTCCTTGTCCTTCTCACTACTTCAGTGAGTCTGAAGTCTACCTATCCTAATATAAATTTCAACATTTTTTTACCAAGTGGGAGTGAGGTAAAATGTGATATTTCAAATAATGTCTTGATGAATTTCCCTCATTACATATATACCTACCCCCTGTGATGAATTACTCAGACTTTCTGTAAGGCCCAAATAAGATGTAAATGAAAGTGTTAAAATCCTGCTGAGATCACGATTAGGAAATTTGTGTGTGCACACAGAAAATTGCATTATGAATTTTACAGAAAAATTAATATATCCAGAAAGAAGCAAATGCTCAGAATTGCTTTGAAAAGTTTCAATTTAAACTTCTGTACCCTGTCAATCCATGAGTTTTCTATTAGTGTCTTACTGAATATATTCAGTAATACTATATAGATCCCTGAAATAATCCATTCATCTTTGGGGGAATATGTATTCATTACTCAAGTACATTCAAAGATGATACTTTACTATTTAATATTTAAGAAAACAGCCAAAAATATATTTATCAAGTCGCCTGAGAAATGTGACGAAGACTGTCAGAAAGAACAAGGTGGTGGCAGGGATGGACTACAACACCATTTTGAATTAGGCCAAGCTCAGCAGATATTCAACCAGATTCAGAATAAAGGGAGATACTTTTAACAAGAAACATTGTCATTTTGAGCACTTTTCTTCACATTTTTGCACCATCCCTAATAGTCAGCTATAGACATGTGGTTTATTTGCTAGCTTTAACAGCATAATCACTGTTAATTTGACATAACCTGCAATTTAAAATTTAAAAATGTGGTCTTAATTGATGAAACAGAAATCTGGTTTCCCACTGTTTCCAAATATATTTGGGTAATTTAGAATATAGTGGTTTTCCTCCTATACCCTTTTCTCATCTAAAGTTCTTCCTTGTTTTTTTTTTCATTTGTGAATACACTCAATGATTTAAACATTTTCATCAGTATATTTTTTGGTTTATTTACCTTTTTTGTACTTTTAGTTTAATGTTATTTAGCCTTTGATCCTCTGTCACTTTTAACTTTTCTGTTTTTCTTTTGAAGTGCTTATTATTCCTTTTGTAAATAGGTTTTCATGGAAGAAGGAATTTTATGGAAGCAGGAAATAATATTTGAATTTATATTTTCAGAAGCATATCACTGGAACAATTTCAGTAGTGCAATTCTGCTATTGAAGATCTGCCATTGTAAAAAAAGGTTACAAGAACCAGAATATTAGAGAAATGTAATTTCTGGAATTAGGAAATTATTTCTAAATTAAACACTATATGGCTGGGGAAGGATGATGGAAATCAGAACATTACACAATGCTCCCATTTCTTGGTGTATGCCATTTGTTTAAACAATCCTCAACATAACTTGTCTAGCTACCAAGTCTGTTCTCAAAACCAGCTTATTTGATATTAATAGCTTAATATCAAACAAGCTAACTTAGTTGAAGAATACAGCACTAGTGTAGTCTTTCATAAAGTGATGTTGTAGCAATTTAATAATGATGAACTTTTGAGACTTTTTGTCCCATTGAGTTAGTATTAAACATTTTTCAAAAGATAGGATTCTTCATATAGACTTATTCAGAATTTATTCAGACTTTCAGTGTGAATTTCTAGAACTTTCCTCAACTTTGGCACCTCGGTATAGATTGGAAAACACAATTCTTTTTACTCCCTATCAAGGATGGGATACAATATTTGCTATCATTGTGTAAAGTACAGGTTTGTGAGTATATTTCTATTGGTTAGATTATGTATCCATCTTTGTCTTTGAGAAATTAAATCCAACATTCCTGATATTTTTTTCTTCCATTTCTTTCCAAATCTCACTTAAATTTAAAGCATGTCTGTCAACTTCAGTGAATTTCTGTTTGGGTTTTGTTTTTTTTTAAGCTAAATTTTATAGTATTTTTTAAAGTATCCATCCTAATTTTGGCTGTTTTGTTTCTTTGTAAAATAGCCTATGTACCCACCTGCTACAGCACTCAAATGTCATGATTTCTGATGGGATCTTATAAAATATTAACAAAATGTAATGATATCCAACATTCTTATTAAATTTGATTACTTTTGAGAAGTATTTGGAAGAAATGTAGATATATCACTTTGTGGCTTTTATTTACAGGGATTGGGAATACTTCTGTGAGTTCAATTATATTATGTGTATTGATAACCTCAGGGTAAAATGATAACTGGTATAATTACTTTATCTCTTTAAATGGTAGAGTAAGTGAACAGTGGTTCTGTTGCTTTAAACCAGATTTTGGTTACCAGTTTTAAATAGATATCTCTTTTTTCTTTTTCTCTTTTAATAATTCATTCATATAAAATGTGTAACTTGGTCATAAGTGCAGCCCTAAAAGTAGTAGTTTTACCTAAAGGGGAACTCAAATATTCACTTTAATGATAATTTTTTATTTGTTTAATGATTGATCTGATAAAAATGGGTACATTGTGCATTCTCTGGATCAACAAATTACGAGCATGAGAATCACTAAGTGAGTCATGAATAATTAATATGTTAACATTTGTTTTTTAAAATTATTCTGACATATTCAAAATGCATATTTCTCTACACCATAGAGTGGATAATTCAAACATTTATATTTAAATGTTTAACATAGCAAATAGAAAATGGTTTTCTCAAGAAACTTTCCAGTATTCATGATACACATTAAAAAAAGAGGGGAAGGGGAGAAATAATGCCTTGATTGCACATTCATGGCCACATTTGACTTTTTGATCTTCCATCAACAGACTCCCCTTCACACTTATGGTACTTGTTTTACCTCATTTTTTTCAGACATTTTGTAATATCCCTCTGCTGCCCAGTGAATGAAAGTACAGTGAAATCTTGATTTACCTTTCTTTACATTTAAAGCATCAAATGTCCATGGTGGTTTAGATCAATTATGTAATAAGGTCATTTGAACTGAGCTGGACAATTTACATGACATCGTTGCACACTTGATGAAAACTGTTGCAAGTGACAGATTCGTATCACTTCTACAATGATATCAGGGAAATGATATCATTGTAGTTTATATACACTTCAATATTTAACAGACATTTGTTTGTTAAGTAAATAAATAATTCCAAGATTTATGCACTTCTCTATTAATTCATTAAAATGAAGTTTAACTATATGCATTTTTGTTTCGCTTTATAGAACTATAAAGAAATGTTTTGTAGTAGGTTAGGGAACCATTGATTCATAGGTATCCTCACCAATACCTAGCTACTCTTTTCCTGTTAACTTTACCTATGAACCATACTGTAAATTCTCAGGAGACATAGTAGAACTCTCCAGATGTTGATAAATTATCATTTCCAGCATCCTTTGCCATTGGACAAGTTGCTTATGCAGCTAGAGTGTGTAGTTAAACATTTTCTGGATGGTCACAAGTTCTTTGCCACTATTAAAGTTCTTCCATCAACCATTTGAACCAGAGTAAAAAGAGATTAGCCATTAAACTCTTCTATGCAGCAGAAATAATTGCTAGTACACAAAGAACCATAGCTGTGTTGGAGAGAAAACAAGTCTTGACAGCATTTAAGGCATTATTTGTACACAATATGCTCAAGTCTAGAAATCTCAACATAAAATGATTGAGGGTATAATCAGACCTTTGCTCTTTATTTGTATTGATGCTTTCCAATACCTGTTTCCTAAAAGAAGGACATATAATTATGAATTCAAGGGATCCATAATAAAAGCAGTGCTATCAGTGGACTAACATCAACAATTATTCTAAACTCTTATTTCTCATAACTTGGGACCCAGTGGGGGAGAATCATACTGGAGGTGATTACTATATTATATACCACTCCCCCACAAACACATTTCCTGCTTGCCCTCTGCCCATCTTTTAATCTCATATTACTTTATTTTCTTTTTTTATTTTTTTATTTCATTATTTTGCTACTGTTATGTTTACACTTTTCATTTCTCTGTTTTTTCTGTTGCAAATCATCTAGAGTAGCCCCACAACGAGAGAGGTGGCAAATAAATTTAACAAATAAATAAATAAATTTTAATGCTTAGAATTTGAAATGCTTTCTTCACAAACTGTTTATATTAAAATACATTTTAATTCTTGTACTCTAAACATATTTCAGTGAGTTGATCACTTCTACATTTATCTTATCATTGTGATGAGGCATAAGATAATAATACATTACACTAATTTGATTTCTGTTACTGGATGTCAGTATTTATATTAGATTCCAGTTTGCTTAGGCTAAGAATACTTCCTATATAATTTTGTTTAATTTGTTTCTTTTAAAATTGTTTAGGAAACCTTTGATAATGCAACAGAATTCTCTTTTTCTCTCCTTCCTACTGCATCTGCTGTTTGTGTTCAAAATCTGTTCTGAGAGATTGGAAGACTTTTCAGTACCTGCTTCATTTGTTTATTTGTCAGATTTAATATTTTCATTTTACTTGTTTGCCATGCCAATGTCATTGTTTTCCCTTTTCCCCTCTGTGGCATGATCTGGTAATGCACTAACTATGAATGCTGAATTGCTAAATGTTATAAGACACCATACCCTATCTGTAAAGTTATAGTACTGATAATTAGGTTTGGGCATGGTTCAAAAATTATTCAGAAGGGGGGCTTCAGATCAGGACTACTGCTATTCATTAAATGAGCCAGGACTTTTCAGACTTCTGAAAAATATGCAATTGTTTTAAAAGTTGTTTAATTTAAATAACTCTATTCTTAAAGCAAATATATATTTTGCTTTAGAAACCCCCCAAAAGCCTCAGCTCCATTAGTGAATACCAGTCCTAAGCACTTCTTCTAAATCATTCTGGAAGCACACATTATAGTGTAGGATTGATCATTATTTCTTATTTACTGCATTCAATATGGGAGAGAGTAGTTTGTGATTTCTCCTTTTTATACATGAACTTTCTCTTTATGTTGGAGATAGAGAGATGATAAACAGACAGTTTTTGTGTACTCTGATGTCTGCACTTACAAATGTATCCATTTATAAAGTCATTTCTTTAAACCAGTTCCTCTGTTTTCACAAATTATAGGATCCTCTATAGGAGAAGTTGGACTTTCAGCTACATTTTCCCCTATATCTATTTGTTATAGTGTCCTGGCAATTTTTAAAGCCAACACATCAAATTTCCCAAATTGATGTCCTCCACAGGACTTAACGTTAAAAATCCTGACATTCCAAGCCAACCAATAATCATGTTGGCTTAGAATTCAGGCAGACCCAACACATCTGGAGTTCATCGAATTTAGAAAGGAGCTCTGAAAGACATTATGGAGCATAACCTAATTGGACTCATGACTATTGTCTCTAAGGTACCTAGTGTTGCCACTGAATAAGATATTCATTTCAGATTTTTTAAAGGTATACTGTATAGCACTTCTAAAACTTGCAAAGATAGCATAGACATATATTCTCTATTTGTGAAATCTCACATTCTAATACAACAGTCTAAGACCAGTTCCATATGTGCCTTGGGCAGCAAAGCAAAGTCTAAATCTCAAAACATAAAATGTTTGTTTAGGTGACTTGACTCCAAGTTTGAGGCTAAAAGCATACTACTTTCTTACTGTCAGTAATTTATGACCATCCATGTCTCCCAGCCCTACATTTTCTCCTACCCTCTACACTGACATATGGGGTTTTCTGAGCCAGGCTCTGGGATCTTTATTCTTTCTTTCTCTCAAATTCAAGGATAAGAAATGACACTGCCAAAGATGCAATATCTCCCATCCTTACTGATCAGGTGATGGGAATGCAAGTCATCTATGCTTAGCTACAGCTGGAGTGCTAACCAGAGAGCTCTTGGGGCTGGCAATATGCTCTCAGACAGCATTCCCTAAGTTTTATTACCCACAGAACACTACACATATCTGTAGCCCATATACTATCAATGGGTCCAATCAGAAAGAGTATTTTTAATAGGATGCTTCAAATAGCCTTTTACATTGGAAAGAACTGGAAGGAGCTAATTTTATAGTGATCTAAGGAATCTTCTTTACCTTTCTTTTAAAGATAATGGTATTAGGAATATTTTGATCTCAGAACCAGAGCAGCTATTCTTCTTATAATTCACAAGTTTCATAAATAGCTTTCTACAGATAATCCCATTGAACACTTAATTCATTGCTCACAGCTCATAGGCTTGACTCATGCAACATAAAAAGGGCTCATAAACATGTTCTCCTAATCTGTGGTGCAAAGATCTTTCATTGTTTTTCAGGAGATGTCACCATTTACCCTCCATTTCAGTAGCATCTGAAAGTCAGTATAAAATATTCTAGCCTGAAAGTAGTATTTTACTTCTAATCATGGCAGAAGGCCTCTCATGTGGACATTCTAGGATGAATGGGAGATGATCTTTGTATTGGTGATAGTTGATTCCAGTTGGCATAGGAGATCTGTATGAAACTTGTCTGGCTTCTGGGCTCTGTGCCTCTATGGCTATTTGTTCTGTGGTTGAAAGAGATTGTTAGATTACCATCCAATTGGCATGTTCTGAAATGAGACATTTTAGTTGAGTTCACAATATTGCAAAGTATTCCTACAATAACTCCCATATAAAAGGTCAGTTGAATTGAACTTGGAAAGTGTGCTTTAAATTTCTTTATTTCTTTTTTGTGCTGTGAAGAATATCTAGCTGCCTTCAATTATTAAGATGCTAAGTTTTTTTAATATGATCTGCTGATTATGCCTCTTGATCAGGTTTTGGCTTCAGAAGCAGATTTTAGTAAACATTGTGATAATTGAATAGCAGCTTTTTGAATAGCAGCAATGCTTGTAACATTAGGTCATTGACCTATATCTCACTAAGCAAGATATGGGGCACTTCTAGACAAAGATACAGCCCCAGTTTTGGAGTGAAATTATCTTTTTAACAATCCAATTATATTTTGACTGGAGGCTAGCCATTACAAGAAATGTCAATATATCTTTGTTGTTTTCTTGAATAGGAAATGGCTATAAAGGCAGCAAAAATGGGGACACCTGAAATATTCACAAAATAGCCTGCAGAATAGAGGAGAGGATATCTGAAAGTACTGGTCACAAATGTAGAGGAGGCATTTAGTGAAGATCCAACTATTTATCTTGCTTGCCCCCTTTTGATCATTTTGGCTTTTATGCTCTTCTCAATGGTAAAGGGAAAACAAGATAACAGGGTAGCCCATTCTTCCACTTACAGAAGTATGTTCATTTTCCATTCTAGATCAGAAAGCCAAAGCACCACTGATCCACTGCAAATATAAAATGGATGCTGAAGGGCTGAAGATGGGGTCAGCTAGAAATAAGCTCCCACAGCAGCCATTTTCTTTGTCTCTGGCATGCTCTCAAAATGTCAAATGTTCCTACTGGTTCAAAAAGGTAGCACTTAAGATCTGGCACACAGATTAGAATTACCGAGTAATTACACTCAGCTATTAATCACTGCTTCGGCATGGAAAGCAGACATGTAGGAAAGACTTCTGATCTTACCTTTAACACAAAAAACAGCTGGCTTTTTCTCTTTGTAAGCAGGTTGTAGAAGAAACCTTCTAGAACCTATAGTCTCCATAATTGCTTTAAAATATTGAAATATTATTACAGCTTCCTACTAAGGCAGGGTCAATAGTGTTTGACATGACCAGGTGGTTTCCATTACTCCTGCCTTTTCCCATTGGGAAATTTTCCACAGTTTATGTGTTTATGAGCTGAGTCATGCTTCTACTTTGCGCCAGCAAGCAGTTCTAGGAAAGATGCATTTCTCCTTTACATCGGCCAAATAAAAGCATGAAGCCTCAGAATCTGATCTTTCTTAAGTTTAACTCTTTGATCATGGTTGCATGGAAGCAATATATTTTCTGGAATGTTGGTTATTCTTTTCTAACCAACATTCTCCAAGATTCCCCCACCTCTCTTGCTTATTTCCTGCTTCCTTTTTTCAAGGCAAGCAAGATGGCTGCTGCCTGGTTAAGAGAGGGATTCAAAAAAACTGAGATGTACCATAACTGTCTAGTCATATTTGAACCTAACATTTTTGACTCTGTATGCATAATCCTCAACAAAATGGAGAAAGTTGTGCCAGAATAAAACCTGATTTGGAGCCCTGGGGGACATTTTGACATCATTGGGCATTGCAAATAGACTGGGATGCCAAAATGAGTAAATACTGTAAGTTATCATTGGAGCCAGTGGTGGAATCCAACTGGTTTTGCTACCAGTTTGGTGCACACACTCTTTGCCACGCAGCTTCTAAATGCTTTTTTCCTTACTGGAGCCTGTCCGAATGATTAGGAATGCTGCAGACACATGCAAAACAGCTGTTCTGCATGATTCAGGTGACTAAAAAAGAAAAAAAAGAAGGGGCTATAGGACAGCAAAGAGGGGGGCAAACTTCGTCACTGCTACTGGATTGGTAGAACCGATGTGACCAGCCTGAATTTCACCAGTGATTGGAGCATTTCTTGATGCAATACAGTGAGGATTGTGGGACTGTGCCTCAAATCAGTTGGGAATTTTGTTCATAGCATCAAAGGACATGGTCTTACTGTCCATTTTCTGGATGTCTAAAATCAGATTTAGACAAATTTATTATTTGATTAAATGCCAGAACTATAAATAATTGTATATCATTGGCCAATGTGATTATGATAAGAGTTAGGGTTAGAGTTAGGGTTAGGGTTGCTGTAGGGCAATGTTTTTTTTTTTAAAAATTGGCAAGTTTAAAATGTGTAGACTTCAATTAACTAGGGAATTATGGGGGTTATCTCATTTCTTTTTTTTTAAATATCTATCTTTGCAGGCTATTTTTCTTCAAAGGTGTTCACCTCATGACAAATTACATGTTTAAGAGAAGCACTGTTGTGACTGATTGGATAACACTGTTTCAAAGTTGCTTGTAGTGAGGATAGAGTTATCACTGCAAGATAATTGCCCTTATACTCCTGCCACTTAATAACTACAGGAACACCACATGGATAAACCATATCATTCAGCAGAAAAGATTTGGATATGCAATTGCATCAGTTACTCTAAGAAATATATTTCTATCCAATAGAATAAAAAGGGGAAGAAAACTATCTTGATTCTTTCTGGGCACATGTTAGGAAGACAATGAACTGTAAGGCATTTAGTAATTTAGCACCAATAGCAGTGTTAAAGGTGTCTAGGTCTGTATACCTTATAAATGCATTTTTTTTTTCTGGATCACTAAAAATGTGGCATTTTATTACATATTTTATTCATAATAAGAATTTAAAATTATCTATTTTTCCCCACCAAAATTTTATATCTAGAGAAATAATTGTACACAATAGATAGGAACTGGGATTTGGAAAAATGTAATAGAAACAAGTGATTTTCCAGAATAAAAGAATTATATGTTGCAGATAAGAGTGTATTTAACAGGAAATACTGTTCCTAAGAAGCTATTCATTTTCAGATGAATAAATTCAGTACAAAGTATAGTTTTTAAGCATTACTGTTTTAGCCATTTTCTTTCTTACTGTACTGATGTCTTTTGGATAGTTTAAACAGCAAAATGTTTCATCATGTATATGTGTAGCATAAGACTTTAGTGTACTGAAGCTTTATAGGTATCGTGACCGCTTTCTGCAAGATATTTTAGTCGGTACAATAAATACTTCATTGGCATAGATGACACTAATTTGCAATTACAATTTGTGTTATGATTACATTTAGAAATAGTTTATACATGATTATTGAATAATTAGTAAATCAAAAAGATGATACAGGAACATGAAAGTTATATGTGTGTATTTGTAATTATAATGGAAGTTTTAGAGGTTTCAATTTAGTCAAGCTATACTTATCTGTATATCTCATCCCTATTATTCAGAGAATAAGCCTCAGTGAACTAACCTGAATAGCTGTATATGGTATTATATCATCAATCAGTAAATTTATACAACTCAATTATCACTTACTATGATACATTTATCACTTATTGTGATATTGAGAACTGTTGGCCAAAATTCCTGGTTTTGATTATAGTTGAAGCAAAGGAGAGGGTGGGGGAGGGAGAGAGAATGTCATCCTATTTAAAAATGTAGTATAAGAGGTATCAGATCTGGTTAAAAAGGTAGGTCTTTTCCCCCAAACGGTGTAACAGCTGTGGTTGGCCACCTAAGGGCCTTTTTAACTCCACTACATGTCCAGTACAGTTGTCACTTGTTGCAGACTTCCAGATAATCTTATCTCTAAGAAAGGGTTACTTTGCAGAAACACTGCATTTTCCCAGCCTGCCAAATTTTGTTGCTGAGAAAGTGCAATTAATTCCCACAAGGATCCATTCATTTCTCTTACAGTGTGATCGCCGAAGGTGCCATAAACTGCATAAGATTATTTGTAATTTAAAAAGCTAGTTCCATTTAGGTTTTGCTTCATGTCTTGATCCAACATTTTTAAAAGAATGAGGGAGCGATTCTGGCAAGATGGATGAAAAGTCATATTCAGTCAAGGAAGTTAAATATACCTATTTAAAAATACAGAGCAACAATTTGTTTTCTTTTCAAGCATTTAAGAACAGTGAAAAAAGTCATAACTAGAATGTGCTCTGTTACTAAACTAAATTTTACCAGAGATGCCCACAAAAGAGATTTTAAAAAGCTAAGTTGGCCTTTCTAAGTCATGATCATGTGCCTAAAGCTCGGGGTGGAGCCATCCAAACATGGAGAAATAGGGCTAGTCTCTTACTATGTAGTTGTGGCTGCATCTTCTCCTTTTTGACCTTCCCTTTTGTAGATGCCTCCATCCTTCTCTCAGGTCCACATGTTAAATCAAGGGGAGAAAAATGAAAATTACCTTTCCTCTTTGAAATGCCACCTGCAACGGCATTGCCTTTTTTTGTTTTTCACTCAGGTAGCCATGTGCTGCCTTTCTGCCTGTTCCAGACACATGGTGCCTGGATATTTTTATATATGGGCATGTTATGAATCACAGTGTGATTTTTACAGAATGATTGTTAGCTGCTTAGAATGAGAGCAGGAAGTGGATGTAAACAATAAAGTTAGGGAGTCCAAGTAGTATTTCTATAATTTCACTTCTCAATCTTAAGAACAACCCCTAAAAACAATAATTTCACTCCTTCAAAAAAATACACACAAAAGAAAGTATTTGATTATTGCTATTGCTGCAGGTTTAAAAAAATATAGTTTTGAAGCAGGATAATCGAACAAATATTCAGCGTGCAGCAAGTCTATGCTGTTTCTAAAAGTCTTGAACATTTCAAAACACTTTTGCTGCTGCTCTTTCTGCTTTCATTGGAAAAGATTACCTGAATTGAACATCAAATTGCTGCACCATTTCTATCGTAAATCTAAATGACAAAATGGCTGACTGTCAGCCATTTTGTAAGAATGCAGGCAGCGAAATTAATCCTGGGGTTTTGTTTCAGGTTAATTGTTTCCAAGTTTGACTATCACATTGAAGGACTGACATTTAAGGGAGACTGGCACCACTTTTCTATCTGAGAACTGCCTCCGATAATTTTGGCAGCCCTGCTCTGGACTGTGCTTGTACAAAAGCTGAAAGCACCATCTACTTATAAAGCACTATTTTGTTCCTTGTTTTTATAATCTGCCAGACTCTCTTGATAAGATAGAGTAGCACCTGAAGCTATAAATGCTCCTGAAAAAATATTTGGATTTTGAGGCAAGCTTAGTAATTGTTTGTGTTTGTTTTCATACAACAGAATAAAATGCTGTTTTGACCACATTTGGAATGTGTTGGCTTTGCCAATGCTAGAATTTTAAGACAGTCGGTCAGAGATGTTGGTTATGGACAGTGTTTTATTGTGACCAAATGAAGTCCCAGTTCCATATTTTTCATCAGCACTCATTCTGAAGATTTGAATAGATATTTCCTCTCATATTTATGTAGAAACAATGCTGCTTCCTTTTGTGAAATTTCAGGCTGTATGGGAACATAACTATTTTTGTAGGAGATTGAAGTAAGAAATGGTACCAAGTAAATATATTATTTGAAGATGGGGTGAGGGTTAAAGATCTACTTTCATGTTACATACTGTATATGTCATTTCCCCCTGCTTTAATTAGGTATTTTTCTTATATTTGTTTGTGGAGGCCTTTCCCTTTACAATTAGTACCTTTTCTCCCTGCCCCCCAACAACTAAACAATCAAAAAGTATAAATTTTTAAAATGCTAAGGCACTAGTTTTGTTTCTGGTTTGTGGGCAATAAAACAAAACAAATAGCTTTTTTGTAGCCTTTAAGCTAGATACATTTTTCTGCTCAATTGCAGTATAAAACCCACTGAGAATCTTGTATGTTCAAATATTCTATAACGGTTGATAATTATTAATTGTTTGTTTCAATTAAATCTTTAAAACAAGCTCTTCTAGTTATATATGAAATGTTAGGTACAGTTTCAAAATGAGTGACAATGCTTTTGATTTTTACTGTTGCATCCAAGGAATGTGAATGCAAAGAAACAGAACTATTTAGCATCTATTTTATTTAATCTTTACAAATTTATCTTTACATATGGTATTCTTCTTGTTCCCTCCATTTCATGTTGAATTATTTATGCTGAATACACACACACAAACACACACACACACACACACACTACACATATATACATATACATATAGTGAACTATTGGGGCTCCATTATTATGGAAGAACTAGTTGTGAAATTTAGTGTATACCACTGAAAAATGGGATTTGCTCCTATGTGACTTCCGTGTTCTCCTAGGTGTTCTGTACTCAACAGCAGCTATTTTCTATTGTACTTACACATTCTCTATTAAAGCAGAGGCAGGCCTGATCACACGCTGACCCTTATTGTTATAATAAAAATAGAAACAGGGTTTCCTGGATCAAATTAGAGTACTGTAAATCACTGTGGTGGGTTAATTCCATGTCTGCTACTTATTATATCCAGCATTGCCCTTGGGAACTCTCTCTCTCTCTCTCTCTCTCTCTCTCTCTCTCTCTCTCTCTCTCTCTCTCTCTCTCTCTGTGTTTATAAATCTCTCACCTGAAAATAATAGAACAGAATGGATAACTTGTTGCTAATCTAGGTAAATATTGCTAATATTTAAAATCAAGGTGGGGTATGACCTTTAAAAATGAAAATGTGTGCATCAAATAGCAGATGAGAAAGAGCACATGCATCCATTACTGAAAGCAGACTTACATTGAAACTAATTATGTTGATTTTCATATGGTGCACATTTTTTTCATCAATACAATATTTTGAACTTCTTTGTGCTTCCCTGCACCATCAAAAGATATAGGAGTGCAGCACTTACCCTTGTTTCATTTTCTTTGGAATGACATCAATGAAAACTTCCAATATTTAGAAATCTGAATTTCTATATAGATATAAGTGCCCAGCATGGAGATAAATAATAAAAATATGCTTCCAAAACAGTTTTGCTTCCCCACATCAGATCTCAAGATATGCACTACTTAAATCCTGATAATACAGCTCCAAAATTTTGACTTGGTTGTATCATTAATGCCAGGCCTGTTGTACTGTCTTATTTTAGATCTAAAAAAATATTTCTATTGGTGTGTGTGTGTGTGTGTGTGTGTGCGTGTTCATAGACAGATTATATGATAGAAAATTATATATGTACATACAGGATGTGTATTTGTGTGTGTGTGTGTGTGTGTGTGTGTGTGTGAGGAAGCTCTTTTAATAATTTTTATTGAGAAACATTAAATATTTTACACGCTTACGCGTCTTTCACAAGTAGATGTTCTTTAGATGTTTCAGACTCAGATCTCAAAAGCTTCAGGTAGAATAGTAACATTAAAATTTTATCTCGGGCTAAGCAAAGAACCTAATTCTACAATTTGAAAAAATTAATGGAGTACATTCATTTTTCTGATCAGGTTTGAGGCAAATTCTGACTTAAGGTTAAGTGTTTTCTATTGATTGGCATGGGTTACCCATAGATACTTACAACATTTATTGTATCTTACATATGTAGATTTATATCCTGTGTTTCTTCCGAAGGCTCATGATAGCAGGGGAATCTTGCATTTTTATGTGAAGTAGTTTAGCTAAGGAAAAAGTGGCATATTGAGTTTCTATGGATGAGGCTGGTTCTTGGTTGAACTTGGTTCTTCCAAGCTCTACTATTACACTACAACAATATACTTTTAATGGAATGGAATAATCTTTTCAAGAATAATAAATTATTCCAACTTCAGAGAAATAAGTGCAAAGATTTTGGAGCTAGGCATGTTAAATTACAGAAAAGAACAGAAAGGAAAAATAATTTATAATGGTATGGTTTGGCCAGATATAAATTGTACTCTAGCATACTTGCCCACTTTTGTGAAAAATTAGTGTACAAATTTGTGGTAGTAAAAATGAGTTTGTAAATCATCTAGGTAAACAAATTTTAAAGAAATTCAGTCTTGTAAGAACCCTTCAAAATGGCTTAAAGGGGACTTATGAAAAGGG
>JANHFJ010003282.1:200565-211478 GCA_032468195.1 Cerberus rynchops
CAGTTGCGTAAGCATTTCACTGCATATCGTACCATGTATGACTGTGTATGTGACCAATAAAATTTGAATTTGAATTTCTTATTTGATGGTACATGTATAATTTATAGATCAACCTGGAGGTTTTTAATGCTGATTTCAGATATGGCTGAAACAAGCTGCTTAAGTCTTTGTGTGGAATTGTCCAAAGTTCCTTCATCTTGCTGAAAAACTTAGGTGAATTCCTTTTCTTTCTTAAGACATACATGGTCATTGCAAAGTTGTCTGCACCATAACACTCAGAAAGTGTACCTTCATATTTCGTACCTATCAGATAATGAAACAAGTGTGGGGTTGTTCCATGACAATAGAAAGTCATCTTCTTAAATAAGCGGAGATGATAATATGCTCAACAGATAATATGCTCTTAAACAAAGTTCCAATCCAGGAATTGTCTTCTGCTTTAGAGGCACCAAAAACCAGCTGTGCTGGAATCTTAGTGGGGAGGAAGATTCAAGATCCAACTGGTAGATTTAATCATGAGAATGATGGATCGTAACTGGGACTTCTTAGAAAACTCCATCTTTATATTAACATTTGCAGTCTTGGGTCTCAACAAAAGACATACAAGTAGTCCTCGTGTTATGACCACAATTAACATTAGAATTCTGGTTACTGGAAAGATGAATGGCACATGAGTCACACCCCATTTTACAAACTTTTTGCCATAGATGTTAAATGAATTATGTGGTTGTTAAATGAATCTGGTTTCCCCCACTGAGTTTGCTTGTTGGAAGCCAGCTGGGAATGTGGCAGATGGTGATCACATGATTCCAGGATGCTGTAACCATCATAAGTATATACAGGTTGCCAATTGCCCAAATTTTGATCACATGATTGTGCAAATGCTGTGACTGTCATACATGCCAGGAATGGTTGTAATTCATTTTTTTTAGTGCCATTGTAACTTTGGTCATTAAAATAGTTGTAAATCAAGAACTATGTGTAATCAGCTAAACCATCTTTATGGACATGAGAATCCAAGCAAAATCTATTATCACTTTGGCAGAATAATCATAGAAGAAACCAAAAAGCAAATGAACTTACCCCAAAGATTTCCAAATTCAATAAAGCCATCCTCGCATTTGTAAACATGTCTAATTTAATTTTTTAAGCATACATTCAAATATTGGATAAATGAATGAAAACCTGGCTGAAGAACTGAAGATGAAGAAAAATAATGTGACGTTCTAAAATGTTCTAACCGGTTTGTTATTTTTTATTTTAAAAATAATATTTTACAGTACTGTTCCATTAGAGTTCATCCACATAATCACTGCCACTTCCCAAAGATGGTTGATGAAGGTCTTTATTTATCTAAGGCCCTTTTGGCTTTCCATCAATGTCTTGCTTTGTTTCTTCTCTACCCTGCTGCACGTACAGGACTGGGGTGTGGTCAAAAAGTCCAAAGAACAATGGCAACCATATAATCAAAGCCACCTATTTTTATGAGACTTGAGCATACAAGAGGTTACAAAAGGTGAGGAACTTTGTTTGAGCAATCATGACTATGATCTTGATTTTTTTTTACTTTCTTCCCCTCCTGGAAGTCCCTGTTTCATGACTGGTGCAACAGAATTATTATGGGCTACATGACATGTATTTTGTTATACTCTACTGCAGGAGTGGCAAACTCAAGGCCCACAGGCTGGATCCAGCCCGTGGAGTGCTTAGATCTGGAAACAGCAAAGGACCGGCCCAGCAAAAACTGAGCCCAGCTCCCCCACATCAAACACAACACTGATGTGGCCCTCAATGAAATCGAGTTTGACATCCCTGCTCTACTGTTTATTCCAATCAACTGGATAAATAATGAAATTTTCATATCAAACAGATTAATCAACAACTGGATAGTCTTGCTCCAATTCTAGCACAAAATGTGCAATATAAGTAGTCATCAACTGACAATCGGTCATTTAACAACCATTGCATTTTACAGTGCACTCAAAAAGGTTATTTACAACCTGTCTTCAAAATTACAACCGCCACATCACCCCTGGTAGTCATGTGATCACATGTCTAAGCACCTGACAACTGGCTTGCATTTCTGACCAGTTGCAGCATTTCGTGATCGAATGATCATATATCTGGCCAAAAAAAAAAAAATGGCAAAAAGCATCCATGAAATAAGCTGGATTCGACTTGTGTCTACATGATTCACTTAACAACTGCATGATTAGTGTTGGTGATTTGCTTAACAACCATAGCAAAAACAGTCACAGGGTGACTCAATTCACGATCACGGCAACTTACGAACAAAATTCCAGCTCAACTGTGGTTATAAGTCAAGGACTATCTGTATCTTAGGCTGGCGTATTGATGATTGCAAATGAAACTCTTTTAAACTCATATGAACATAGATGTAATAATGAGATGATTAGATCCAGGCTGGGTGCGTTATCCCCTTTTTGTGATTCACAGCCAAATGAAATGGAGGGCTCTAACAGCTGCATTTCTCATTCCATTAAATATGGCTTGGCAAGTGTAGCTCAATGTATGTAAGTATTTCCATGACTACCAGCACTTACTGACCCAAACAAAATAAAAAGCGTGACTTTGGATAGGAATTCATAACAGGAAAAGGAGCTAATCATGGGGCCTTAAAGCCTGCCCTAAAAAAAAATAACTCTGATACAGATTGTCCAGATAATAATCTAACAAGCACATTTAGAAACGAGGGAAGCAGCATAAGCAAAAAGCACTATCCCAAAACATTTGCACTGAACGCAATGCAATACAGCAGCACAAAGCCCTTGAGCAAAAAGTAGCACCCTTTTGGGGCAGAAAGGAAACAGAAAGAGAACTGTCCATCCCTGGGGTCAACAAAGTCCAGATGATGGCAGACCACACCATCAAAGCCCCACCAGCCCTTTTTAGGTGTGAGCAAATGTCCTTGTCAGCCAGATGTCCTTATTAGCATTCTAACAAGAGAAAAGGATTTATTCAGGCAGTAGTTTTTCTCATGTTCTGAAAGTATGGTGATCAGATTGATACCTGGGCTAATCTGGGAAAACACCGTGTTACTAATATGCCATTTCTGCCCTCACACCCATTTTTATAACCCATGCAAATCTGACTACACTAATGACTTTCAGTGATGAAGTGTAAGACCTAAAATAGGCTTCAGACAATTAAGAACCGTCTCAACACATTTTTCGTTTCTCAGAACTTTGTTTTGATTGGAGGGAAGGTGTCTTACCATGTCATTATTGGCATTTTACGGTGCATTAATTGCCATTGCTACTATAGGCCCTCATTTTTTATTTAGTCTGTGGCACTGTTCCCTGCCCTTGCCTTCATATGGTGTTTATATTATCCTGAGAAAGTTTGTTTCTTTTATAATAATTCACAGATATATTTTTTAGAAAAAGCAGAATCCCAACTTTCTGCCTAAAACAAGAGGAAAAAAGTTGAAAAATCCAGCACCACCTGTGTTGTGATATGATCTGTCCACCTGCAACATCTTTCTCCTCCATCACAAAGATAGTAAAATACAGCCTTCAATCACCAAAACCCCTGCTTCAGTGGTGAAATTCAGCCTGGACGCATCGGTTCTACCAAACTGGTAGCGGCATTCAAGTTTTGCCCTGCCCACCTGCCCCTGCCCTGTCCTATCCTATATCCCCTTGGGGTTTTTTTCTGTTTTACTTACCTAAATCACTTGGAACAGCTGTTTTGTGGGCCTCTGCAGCCTTCTCAATCACCTGGGCTGCCTCCGGAATGGAAAAACTTCAGTTTTGGCAGCTGCACAGCAGCGCGGTTGGTGCACATGTGCACCGAACCAGTAGTAAAACCGGTTGAATTCTACTACTGCCATGCTTCCATGGATGAACCCATAAAGCAAATGCATATATTTTTCTCCTTTCAGGGCTAGTAAAAGGAATGATGAAACAGCCCCCCAAAATCTGCCACTGCCCTTTAATCTTTTGGCTATATTTCTACTTATGTTTGTCATCAGAGTCAGTTCTCAGGATTCTGCTGCAGGTTCCCTTGGACTCTGGAGAACAACCTGCTGAAAACCACACAGACCGCAAGGCAGAGGTGTGGTCTGAGCCACAGCTATTAGAAAACAGCAATCACTGCCCTTTCAATTTACTCCAACCTAATTTATTACTCAAATCCCCAACACAAATCATTTCTACTTTCTGGCAAAGGACCGGTTAGTCCTCTAGCAAACCTTTTTTCTTAAAAGGTTCCATCTTTTCTTACTTTACTTATACCTGCTCAAAGCTCTCTGTAGATGCAGCTCTCCACCATCTGAAAGAGAGTGGTTTTGGGGGCCTGTCTGCACTTAGTGTTTAATTGCTTGGGTCCTGTGCTCATGCCACTTTAATTCTAGAAAGGCTTGAGAAAATTGGATCCAGACTTTTTAATGTTTTAGCGTTAAACGTTTTAGCGTTAGACGTTTTAACAACCTGAAAGGTATTCAGCTCAAGATGCAGGGTATCACATTCTCCCATCAGACAATTTCCTTGTTGTTGTAGTAAAATGCCCTGTCTTCCTGACCATTCACCTTTCTTTCTGTCTTCTCAGACATATACACTTTTTACAGGTGTGAACATTTTTTAAATGTACATGCACATATACACTTACACAAAGTGAAGCACCGAAATGCACATGCAAACAGGCGAAACACACCTGTTATTTTTCATGTCTTTTAGAGTCTCCTTTATCATAAATACTGTAATTGCACAATGACAACAATTCTTGTAAATAAAAGGCTGATTATTTGAAACAGTGCAGATTTTTTTTTAAATATTTTCATTTTCCTGAGCTTGCTACTTTTCCATGTGCTTTTTTTTAAGTCATAAAGAAAAGTCTAGTGGCGTGTCATTTCATCAGTTTTTGGGTTACTCAGAATAGAAGGCTTTCACTTCAGCTTCCATGTTATTTAAATAACTATGGACTTTGGGGGAATCTGGACGTGTATTCTTTTATTTCAGATGTAGGGTTGTTGTTGGGTTGGTTTTTTTTAAAGATCTGCCACATTTCAAACCAGCAACCTTTTTAAAATAAGAAAATGTTATACAGGAAATTCTTGACTTACAACAGTTCCTTTAGTGACTTTATTTCAAATTACAACGGCACTGAAAAAAGTGACTTATGACCGTTTTTCAGAGTCGCGACCTTAGCAGCATCCCCATGATCATGTGATCAAAATTCAGATGCTTGGCCACTGGTTCATATTTATGACCATTGCTGTGCCACATGGCCATGTCATCATCCTTTGGGGCCTTCTGACCAGCAAAATCAATGAGGGAGCCAGATTCACTCAACAACAGGGTTACCGACTTATCAACTGCAGTGATTCACTTAACAACTGTGGCAAGAAAGTTCATAAAATGAGGCAAAACTCATTTAATAAATGTCTCCACAACAGAAATTTTAGGCCCAATGTGGTCATAAGTCGAGGACTACCCGTAGTCATTGTGCTATCATAGAATTCAAAGTAAAATGGAGCCCTGAAAGTTTTGAAAGAGCATGGTAGGTTCTATTTCAGTTGAAGGAGTGTTTCTGTTTTATCACAGGAGCCAATTAATGCTGGAGTTAACTTGAATGAGCTGAAGTATACTGACCCAAATGGGCAGGAGCTCAAGGTGACATAACATAGAAAAGTGTATTTTGGAAATGAATCAGGAAAATGTCTCCTGACATTGCTTTAGGGGTGAGTGAGGGATTAATGGAAGGTGACATCATCCCTTAGTACCCTCCAAAAACAATTGTCATCCCATTCTGGTGACAGGGCAACATGGCCATAATAGTCTCAAAACGTGCTGCTGGTTTTCAGTCAATGGCTACTTGATATCTCAACAGAACAGTTTGCCTTCATTTACACATATTTTTGGGAGACATCCAGCCTTTGCCACCAAGCAAAGCAAATCCCGAGATTCTTTTTTGTTAACATTGGTTTTAAGAGCTTGAATCTGCATCTTGTACCTTCCCCTACCAAAAACAAAGAAAAAAAAGTAGGAGGGACAAAAATCAGTCTGAACAGCAAAAGGGGAACATTTTTTTAAAAAATACACAAAAATGTGTGTGTGTGGTGGGACAACTTATTTACCTTGTTGTTTACCAAGTAACATTGTAGGAATTATTCTACTTGTTACAAACAGATGTTGCAGCTGGTTGACAGGCAGGCATGGAGAAAGGAAAACAATGCAATCAGTAATAGCAAATTCCTGTTTGATTATTGTGTTTCCTAGAACAGTAGCAGAGCTGGGATGTAAAAAAATCTGTTGTGTATCCCATGCAACTAATGAGTTTCATGTGCTGAAACCATATTTTCTAAAAGGAAAAAACACATACATAGATTCCTCATCACCACCAACCTGTACAAGCCCAGAGGATGTTTTCTGAATAGAACTGTAATCCAATAGCTATGGGCTCTTCCTACAGAAAACGAACGCCTTTTTAGACTTGGATAGCCCTAGTGTTATAACTTGGTACAGAACTCCTGTAACAATGGCCCACATTGGCTTCCTTACCTTCAATTCACACAAAATACTTTATCATAGCTCTAATTCGTAGCAGGAATTTGATAAGAATCAGAGGATAGTTCCATTCAAAAGTTTCAGAAGAAAAGTTAGTTTTCTGTAAATTCCAGTGAGCAGATTGACTTATGAACAGAAAAGCTACAAAGAAACACACACACACACACACACACACACACACTACCCTTTGCACACAAACACACACACATACATTACCCTTTGAACAAAATTTAGGTCACTGTTGTTTTAAAAAGTAGTTATCTTGTAAAATACACCAGGAGTCACAAGGCATGTCAAGAAAGGCCATTTAATTGGTCACTGAATTCAAATTTCTCACTTACTTTCCTCCATCAACTGAACACAGGCACACCAAAGGGTTTGGGGTTTTTTTTAAGTTCATTTCACTCAAGGAAAGCTGCCATGTATTCACAATCAGAGAAAGCTCAGAAATCTCTGAAATCCCCAACTCCATCAAATCCCATCACCACAAACTTACCAGTTTCATCATGTTCGCAGCGGAAGGAGAAACCATGGAACGATGCTTGTTGTGCTTTTCCACAATCTGCTTCTTTTCCTCATCTGTAAAGGACCAGCTCAGCTCCATCGATGCGAGCAACAGGAGGAGGAGGGAAAGGAGGGGAATTCGCAGGCCTGAGCTCAGCATTGTGGCACTGTCTTCTTGTAACAGCCCACGAGTCTGGCAGACAGCTTTAAATCCTTTCCCAGAGTAAGGAACACCCAAAGCCCAAGAACTGCAAGGAGGATATTTATCTTTTTACTAGAAATGCCATAGAGGGAACACACCCATCTCATATAGGATCACTGATGGAAGATGAATGGTCCTTCAGGGACAGTCAGAGAAACCATGGCTGTTTGATCAAATTGGTAAAGGGCAGGTTGTTTGGCAGGCCAGGCTGCTCTAGCCTTGCTAGACACATTATTAGCCCACTGGAGTGAGCATGCATATTCCACACACTCTTCACATTCTTCTTCTCCAAACACTTTTAACACTAAGCTGCCCACCAGAATTTCTTCACTCGTTGGAAAAAATTTCTTTGGACATAAGGATTTCATGTAGTGATGCAATCAGCAATACTGACTTCTTAAAGGAAAAAAAAATGGGATCAAAGCCATTGCTAAACTGACTCAGCCCTGTGGTCCTTTCAGACCATTGATGATCTTACTCATCTCAGGCTCAGGAAATGTGGCAAGGCTAACAAAAGATAAGCCAGGACAATCCTTTTCAGCTATGGGGATACTATGGGCTGCAAATTGCATATACAGTAGGTAGCAGTTTGCCATCCATGTACTCAGATGGAAAAATATTAGTGACAGTATTGCATTCACAACACCGATCCTGGTTGAACTGGAAAAGGCGGTTAATCTACAGTATATTATTCTGATATCCTCTGGAAAACAGAGAACAAAAAGATAAATGTGCTGCAATAATTCAATAAGAGACTATCCTTCTGCCCATCCTACCTGACCTTGTATAAAAATGGTTAATATATAGTTGCTTATATTTCCAGGTGATTTTTTAAAATCTAAAATAGAGGTTTGTTACATTTTGCAACTCACATGACTCCAGAGTCCATAGTTTGTTTGCTTATGGCTTGTTTATTTGTTTTTGTTTTTGTTTGTTTTAATTCTAAAGACTTCCAAGTTTCCATCCTTGGTCAAAAAAAAATGTATTGATACCGTTTCAGGTTTTTCAATGCTGCATGAAGTAGAAATCTTGCTACTTAGCATTATTTGCAAGAACCATAGCACGTGTACATTTAAATAAAGGTTGGTTGATTGGTTGTTTTTTCTTGCTTAAGTGAATCACTATAGCTAAGGACAGATAAATAAAATAATTACAGAGAAAGCAGCCCTAATCTTGAAATTAGGTTGTCATAACCAGTACAAACTAATTAGCATGTCTATTTGCATTCTGCATGTCCACCATATAATTGTGTAGATGCAGACTCAACTATGAATCTTTGAATCGTTGAAATTAATGAGGAATTTAGTTGTAAATCCATAAGGATATTTCAGACAATATAAAGTTTGTCAGCTTCCCATAATATGTGGTAACAATTACTTGTGAAATCTGATAAATACTAATAGGTTGAATCATGACTTGTTTACATGTAAAGTAAAACCATTAAAATGAGTGTGATTTATAATCTGCTTGTAGAATATAAATTTGTTTTATAGACCCCTTACACATAAAGAAATAAATAAGCTAGCAGATTATTAAAAAATCAATATTTACAGTAATAGGAGTGATGAATAAGCTCCAAGTTTTATTCAAAAATAAAGTCATTAACTAATTGTATTCAGGATAATTCCATTAAAAAATCCTTACAGATTGAACACAGCCTAAAGATAAAGCAGCATTATTTTAATAGGTTTATTTTGTAGTACACATTCATTTCAGAAGAAAGGAGAGGAGACATTCTCATATTTGTCTTTGTCTAAAAATAAGCTTCTCTTGGTCTCCTTCTCCATTATCTGTATAAATTCATCTGATCCATCAATATTGCAGGCAACACTTGATGTAAGACTGAAGAAATTGAAATCTAGGCTAGAACCAGCTAGTTGGATAAATCAGGAACTGGGAAGTCTGTTGTAGTATCTAAAATTTGGTTCATCAGTAAGATTGAAAACATATATATTGAACACAGTAGTCACTGTCATAGTAGCCACATTTTGGCCAAAGGATCAAAAAGGCAGATGCAAAGGTGCATGAACTTGCAGAACTAATTTAATTTCCAACAGTGGAAATCAAACTTAACAAACAGTTCTTCACCATTCAAAAAAAAAAAAACCCATTGTCCATGCAATATTTATTTTTACAGCCCATACTTTGTTGACATATCTTGAATTTCCCATAGATTTATACATTAAGTACTATTCATTCCTCAGATCAGCTGCCATGAATGTGAGAATAGCTCAAAGAAAGGGCCAGATTTCTAGAAGATTATGCAACAATAAGTTTTATGTAGTGGTTAAAGCATCAGGCTAGAAACCTGTTCTAGTTCTAGTCCCACTTTAGGCATGAAAACTGGCTGGATGACTTTGGGCCAATCATTCTCTCTCAGCCCAATCAACCTCACAGGGTTGTTGCTGTGGGAAAAATAAGAAGGAAGGAGTAGTAGGTATGTTTGCAGCCTTGAGTTATTTATAAAAGCAATAAAGGCAGGATAAAAATATATAAACATAAGTAAATACATTTATTTTGGGTTGAGCTCCAACTCCATGTGCGTATTGTAGATATGAATGGAGTAAATTCTACAAACTGTAATTCCTCTTTATAATTCAGTCGCCTCCCTCACAACACATTTGAAACACCAGATGGTTAAGATGTTTTAATGTGTGTACTGTTAGGAATTTCTGTATTTTTCCTGTATTTGCCAAAGTAGTGTTTTTGCTATAATTTTGAATTGCTTTATGACTTTGATGAAGTCTGAAACATGAAGCTGTATTTTGTAACGAGAGACAGGATTGTTGTTCTTTTCCTCTTTCTGGCCTTGCTTATGTTTGTATTAAGTTCTAGTGAGCATAAAAGTCAGAATGCAGATAAATGGCTGAGGAGACACAGAGTCTGCAGAACTGCCCATAAGGACACAGCCAGGGTCATAAAACACACAAGACTTTGGGAGGGGACCGTGGGGGACTGTGATATGACCTCTATCTCAGTTCTCCGACCCCAACTATGCGATCCAGCAAACCAGACCAGACCCATGGCAATACTAAGGTATTTGATGGCCACCCTGGATTCTCCATCCTAACCAAAGACAGATCTGCTCTTTTTGCTTGTCCCATACCCAGAATGGGCCACCCACCACTTGCTGACTGCTAGAATGAAGGTCACCCTCCACTGACTCCTAGCCTACTGCAAATGGAGTCTCCCCTGCTCCACTTCAAAACTGCTATTTTCTATCTTAAAATGTTTTAAGCCTTCTAAGAGGATGGTTTATAGTTGCTACAATGCCTAGCATATCCCTTCCTCTCATGGCCGGTCACTGTCCTCTGCAACCATTTTATCCTGGATTGATGATCTGTTATGTTCTCCACTAGTCAACAGCTGCTTTTTTTAATCTTGTAGTTGATCCAGCAATGGCCTGATAAATAAATAAACTTTTTTTGCCACAAGTTTTTCTGTCTGCTCTAGAAGCTTCTTGCTCCATTCAACCCTTGCATCTCCCAGTGGGCATCATTTCTGCCCAGATGTGGTGAAGCATATTCCTCTTACAATCCCCCCCACACACACCAACAGTGCTGCAAGACTCTTTCCTTGCCATTTTTTGTTATCTAAAATTTTTAAGTTGCAGTGAAGGAAGGCACTTTGGAACGAAGCTATACAATTCCAGCGAATGCTCTTTTTGCATTTGGGAAACT
>JANHFJ010003282.1:213830-231012 GCA_032468195.1 Cerberus rynchops
AAGAAAGAAAGAAAGAAAGAAAGAAAGAAAGAAAGAAAGAAAGAAAGAAAGAAAGGCTATCAATAGCCTGCAACAGGGTGGCAAAAGTGCTGAAAACATAGCAACTATGAATATATATATATATATATTCATTCATTGCCATATGCTCTGTAACAATCTTCGCCTGTCTGGTGCCTTCCAATAGTAGTATGCATTCCAAATGAAACATCTGAAGGTCTTATCTAAGTAAATGCTCTTAATCAGCTAAAAAGCAGAGAACTTGGATCTTGGATTCCTCTTGAGCAATTACTTCTGCTTTTAATTCCGTGCAGCTTGTAGAAAAGGAGGAGAAAATGTACTCGAAGTTTGAAAACAAATGATGTAAACTCCAGAGGGAATGAGACTTGGACATACACACAGCACCTCCTAAACCCAGATCTGAAAGCCAACACAAAGACAAAAGTGCACGTGGAAAACCAGAGTCCAAAAGCAGGATAGATACGTTATCCCCTGTCTAACATGCTCACATTATCCCGGTTTGTATTTGAGAGAGGAAAACAAACAAACCCCATTTTATGCAAATATTTGTACTTTTAAAAAATTGTTACCTAAAGACCTTTAGATTGATATCAGTTCCCTGCCCTCCAGTGAGGATTATTATTAAACAGTGAGGATCACTGACATAAATCTGTTAAATATACATATTTCACTACCAAAGTAGAAACAACTTTCTGTAACTGTAGATTTAAGTCATTCTTTGTCATCTGAAATGCTTTGGATTTTTTATTTGTATAAAAATTAAAAATATGACCAATATGCAGTTCAAAGTGAGCAGTATTCTCTGGATAGATGGGTCTATATTTAACCTTGGTAAAACAATGAATGAAAATAAATGTAGAAACCTTCTAGCTTTTTCATTTCAAAAAAACCCACCCAAAGTATAGAGATATCAAGTAAGAAATTCCACTTAGAATATTTATATACAGTGAGGTTTTCATCCATTATCTATACATGCCTTCTGAGAAGCAAATGCCATTAAACTTAATGGGGCTTATTCTCATATAAAATGATATATACAAAATATTAATGAAAAACCAAACAATACATTTGCCACTTATATAGCTATCATCACACGCACACATGCACACACACACACACACAGAGAGAGAGAGAGAGAGAGAGAGAGAGAGATTTAGTAAAATACTTAGCCCAGATTATAAAGGTTTCTTTTTTCTATACAAACCCTAAAGTAACATTATAATGTGTGAAATTTGTTTTTTAAAAAAATAAAAACACTTAGCATGCAGTTAAACATCAGTGATAAAGATTTTTGAAGATTAAACTGCAAAAAGTTTAAATTTCATAGTCCTATCATTTATTTATTCACAAATCCTTTAAACAGCCATAAGACTAATTTCATTATCATAATGTAGTCCCTCAATACCCCAATTAGTTATGCGTGTTTGAGAAACAGAAGGAAATAAACAAAATTCGATTATTTGCACTATGCCATGACAAGATCATGATTCTGACAGGCTCCTTTATCTGTCTCTCTGCTGAACAATTAATAATTAATCCAAAGATTCTAAAAACAAATATATTATTCTAGTCCAATGTTTAAAACTGTTTTCCTTACAAATTAATACAATTCTGCTTCTCATTTTATTACATTTTAATAAAAGAATCCCCCAAAGCATATAAATGTGTACAAATATGCATTAGCTTCATTGCTGGCCCGGCTTCAGCCTGACACATCTGCAAATCATCTTAGCAGAACAGGAGGAACCTAAAGATTCACTCAAGGGAAACACCTCTATAATTTCAGTGCTGGAAAATAATCTCCTCTAAAGATATTAGATAGAGCATGAGTTCACAAGAACCATGAGGAAATGCAAAAACCTGGGAAGGCAATCAAGAATCAAACATTGACAATGCTAATGAAAGAGAAAAATATAATCAATGCTTGTAGAGAATGGCAAGCATATTCATGGCACACATTAAACATTCCACACTGCAACTATCCATCTCGGTTTTAAAAAGATCGGGAGACATTCAAACAAAATTTTAGAAAATGCTCTCAAGAAATACTTTCCCAAGCTCAATTCAACCATGATAACAAATTAAAATGGTAACTAATTTGGAATGTCCAACTTAGACCCTCTCCAAAGGCTTAAATTTTCAGAAGAGGATGCTCACCATTCCCACCAAGTCATTGCTCTAACAAATTTGGCTCTTATTACTCATTTGGGGGGGGGGGGTGGATTTGACATTCTACTGACTTAGTCCAGAGAAAAGAATACATATTTCAGCATTCATGAAAAGAAATGGAAAAATATATTTGCAGCATGCCTTTCTCTCTCAAGCATACAAACCCCACCTCAGCCACACAGTTTGGTGATGACTACATAAAGTCACGCTGTGTTCTTAGGTAGAAAGACATGTTTTTTTTCACTGGAAAGAATATTCTGAAGATGTGTCATCACAATACAGTGAAAGGAAAAAAATGCAGCTGTGGATCAAATTCCTGCACTCAAACTGTAACATAGGATAAGAACCTGAGCAAATGCTTTTGTCAAGAGACATTTTTAATTTCTCAGCCTATCCAATATTTTAGTAGTTTGCTCTTTTAAAGCAATGATCCAGAGACAGATTCATCAGCAGCTCTGACGTTACCTCTTCCAAGATCTCTGGAAAGAAACATTTTGAGACAACTCCTTCTGCAGGAGTCAAAAGGAACAATGTTCACAAAGAGCACTTCACAGAACTTTCCCCATACAAAATCCAGCAGTCAGCTTTCAAGAATAACTCTACAAAAAGCTAGCGAAAAGAGGTCTTCCAGTTTCTACCAAAACATCTGAAAATGCAAGCCAGTGACCTTGAATAAAATGTTCTTTTAAAAGTGCCCGGCTTTCTTCGTTGCAGATCAGAAGGGAAAACTTATCACTGGAAACTGTAGTGGTATCATCCCCATATCTTTTGTGATATTGAGGTCTTACACATTGAGTTTTCAACTGGCAGATCCATCACAAACAACAACGGGTTCAGATCCTCTGGAGTTAAAACTTGTTGTCCAATAATCTACATTTGTAAAACCTTTGGAAGAAAAACAATAACACCAGATTATTATGATTTATTATGTGTGCTATTTGAGGCGATGGTGCCCTGAAACATCCCTTCATTCTATTTCCATGGTATGCAAGTACTTCAACAAGCTAACGTCAGGGTTCCAAGTAACATACTCATAGCAAACAAAACTCTGAGGCAGGCAACCCGAAGCCAGCCTGACTGAGGCCATTTTGAGACATCAGTGCTGACAGCTTTCTTGCAGTATCCGGAATGGGACAACTCATCATGGCTAGTTCAGCATGGGACAATTCGATGAGGGCAGCTGAAGGGAGAGACGAGCAGCTGTACGAGCAACTAAGCAGAATGGAGAGTGGCACTGTCTGGAAGTTTCCCACCAGAGTGAGAGCCAGGAAAGTGGGCACATGAGCAGAGAGTGGTGATGGCTGGGGGCTTCCCATTTCCACACACATCCGCCACTGCTGCCACACCAAAATCCAGGCCACTTAAGAGTTCAGGGTGTGAGGCGGCAGCAGCAGCAGTGTTCAGGTCATTGGGGGGGGGGGCAACCAGGAGGTGGCAGAGGCCAGGCACATCCCATTTTCACACACTCCACCGCCACAGGCTGTTCGGCAACAGCAGTGGTGGGGGATGTGAAAATGGGACATTACCCAACCTCCAACACCTCTCCACCACTTACCCTACCCACTGCCACTGAACGGTCTGAATATCACTGCTTTTGCCAAACACCCCGAACTTTGAAAGGCCCAGAGCAAATCACAGTGGGGGCAGAAGAGGGTGTGAAAATGGGAAGCATCCAACCGTTGCTATTACCAATCTGCATGCTGCCCAACTGCTCACTTACCCGCCAGGCTCTCTCTGTGTGATGGAAAGCCCCTGGCTGCTGCCACTCTGATCTCTACGCACCTGCTCTACCTTCGGCTGCCTGCCAGGAGTTGTTCCCATGTCGAATTAGCCACATTCAGTTGTCCTGCGATGAGTTGGAAGCAATGAGTTGGTGGAGGCAAATTAGTGGTGGTGAGTCAGCCATGCCAAGCTGGCTGTGCCGAATTGTCCTAGATCCACCGGTATCTTACATAAAGTAAATTATCTATATATAAATTCTGGTCTTAACAATATGATATAGCTTAGAGAAAATCAGTTTGTTAAGGCTTGAGCAAGATTTCTTTGGAAGTATAAAAAATTACTTCAGCGTATGTCTTCATAGGAACAATTCCACTAAGTGGCTTCAATAAAACAGACCTAATAGCCTCAAGAGTCCACTTCAAAACTCTACAAACACCAGTACATCCATGATATCTCTAGAGAGAATGAGTTTACCCCCACTCTGCCCAAAATGGCCCCAAACCTGTGCCACCAAAACATTCTTGTATGAGATTTTGAGGATAAAAGATCATGTAATTAAAAAAAAAAAAAAAGAATGGATGGTCATTGCCTGAAAAGATTGCCCACCCTTTGCCTGCCTGTCTTTTTCTATATTCCAGTATGGTGTTTACACATAAGCAGTTCTACATTCGCTTCTTTGAACTATGGTGATCAATCAAGTTTGGTCTGGCTCAGCCTTGTACAACAATGAAGCAACATTATTTACTGTATTGTAGCCTTCCCATAAACAGCACTTTGACTTTTGGCTGCTGCAACAGACTCAACACAAACTTCCTATAATGCCAAATGCAGTTTTCTAGGTTAGAAAGCCAATTTAGAAGACCACATTGTGTATACAGAGTTCATGTTTTTTTCCCCAATAGATAGGGTGTGGAATACATTTTCTCTGTTACTGCATTATAAAGCTTAAAGCATTTAGCAGGGCAAAATGTCAGGAGCTACAAGTCAGGGCTTGTTTTTTTCCCCAGCAATAAGAGTTAGTTGCAGCTACATTCATAGGATAAGCTCCTGTTGCTGTATCAATTCTCACCAATATCGCCAGCTTCCAGCTCTACCATCAATGTCTTGCAGTGTTCTCTGCACAAGAGAGATGGAATAACATGTAACTCGAGCTGGCCACTTCCTACCACGAAGGTGTTCTGTAGTCTGTATGTCTGAAAAATAACCAAAAAGAAGGACTGTTCATTTTATTATCACCCAGAAATTTTTATTGTTTTATTGGAAAGAAATAAAACAACAAAATTGAATTCAGAGAAATTGAAGGTATAGATCAGTGTTTCTCAACCTTGGCGACTTTAAGATGTTTGGACTTCAACTCCCAGAAGTCCAAACATCTTAAAGTTGCCAAAGTTCAGAAACACTGGCATAGATAATGGCTTCTCCTCTAGACATCTTCTGGAACATCAAGCCAGAGCTCAAAAAATTAGAAGCCCATAACCATCTCTCAAAGACCTTGTCAAGCAAGCAGATCTAAAGCTTGATGCTATCCAGTGACATTGGCATAGCAAAACCTGAAAAGGGGCAGGTACGATGTTACAATGAGCACCATCCCTTTTCTATAAGCATGTGGCAATAACACCAAATTTGTCACCCCATTTGAACAAATGCTCAGCAACTTTATACCTGTCTTGAAGAGCTGACTATTTACTGGGTTTCAGTTATGTTTGTTTGTTTTCAGCCATTTGCCTTACCAGAAAAAAGAGCAGTCCAGCATTGGAATCTTCTTCTTCCTATTGTTATAACCAACTGGACTAAAGACCATTCCTCTCTCCTCACAGATGACAGGATAAATAAGAGTTCAATGAGAAAGAAGAACAGAACTATCTGCCCTGAAGACGACAATCTCTTCTGCCCTCTCTGAGCAGCCATTTCCTTCCCAATCAATCCTTTTAGAATAATGTTAGCACTAAGAACATGTCTCTCTTTTCTCTCCTTATCTTTCCACCTCATTTTTTTTTAATTCTTAATCTGAGGGCATGAGGCCTTCTAGTTTTTTTTCTTGTGTAAACCCGTCATCAGAGCCTTTTAATTCAATTTCACTGCACACATATTGTGCACTGACAATAAAGATTTGAATTTGAATTTAAACATAAATACAGAATACAAATGCTTTTAGAAAAAGTCATTCTTTTTCAGCCTAATTCCTGGTGTGAAACTAAATGTAAAAAAAAAGTACAGAAATATTTTAACACTAAACACACTGACCTTATCTTGAAGCCGTGGATGGTGGATGAGGAAACAGCTTTTTAGAGAAATGTCCTTTGGAAACAGCAGCGAAGAGAAGATGGGGAAAATGTCTTGCAGAATCTGAGATGTATTCTGAGGGTTTTGCCTATGCGACATTTTACAGAATAAGAAAGAAAGCAGGCACTTCACAATGACATTGTTACTGAGTTCTAAAACACTTCAAAGCAGTCATATAGCCCTTTAGGAAGGCATTTTTTGCCATCCTAAAGGGCTATATCTGACTTAATTTAACACACATGACACGAAAACACACACATAGTCACACACAAATCAGATATCAATGTGTGGAAATGAGCATTTGGATTAGAAAGTTTAGCTTCTTTAGATAATTTTAGATAATCTATATTTAGATAATCTATATTCGCCAAGAAAATAATATAGACAGGGAATCAGGAGACTGGTATTATCTAAGATCAGATATAATCTTAAAGTTTCTGTCTGAAGGGGGAATAAAATCACGCTTATTATCAAATTGAATTCTGAAAAAGTAAAACAAAGAAAGGCGTCACCTAGTCCAGCATTAACCAAAGCCACATGGGAAAGGCTTTGGGAATCCTAACTTACTCATCATTCTAGAAAAATGGAGGGCAGGGAAACATGAGAAATCCCAGTGTGGAGACTTGTCATGATTCATACTGAGATACTGTGCACCCAAACTGTCCGTCATAAGGTTATTTAAAAAAAAACCCACAGCACTGGATGATAGGGAACACTGTATTTCACAAATAGGGAATGCCCAGATATGACTCAAAGCATCAACCATTACAGTCCTGCAATATTTATGCAAAACATCACGTTCTTCCAACCCATTGTCAGACAGCATGTCCACTGGAAGATTCAAAAATATGAAGGGAAAAACCTGGTGTACAAGGTAACAAGGAATTTAACCTTGAACTGAACTTTCAAGCACAGATTTGCAAAAGGCTTCTCAAGTGTATTCAGTGGAATTTAGGATCTTGGAAGAACTTGATGGGATTCCAGGAGAAATTAAGGGTGGGGAGAGATTGAAAGCAGTCGATCTTTTTATCAGTAGAGTTTTGCCTTTTGATTAGGGTTGTACAACTTTTTTAAAAAAAATTAAGAGGTTCCACAGCCAGGGGTGGGGTGGGGGAATGAAAACTCCAACTTTGGGTCAATAAACTATAAAGGGACACTTCACAGAATGAAAACAATAAAATATATTCACTCAAGCGCAGATTAAAGATGTAAAACCATAGGAGGGAAATGGAAATCCAGAGAAAGAATATCCCTTTTCCTTCTTCAAGAACTTGTTGTTTTCAGAAAAATTGGGGATAAAGAGGAAAAAGATTGAAGTATTTAATTTGAAATTCTACATAACATTTGATTATGTTAAGAATGCTATTGGTTACTGATTTGAAAACTGTCGCATGAAATCAAGAAACATACTAACATGAGAAATATTACATAAGCTTGCCTTGGTGCAGCTATGCCTTTGGTTTTCAAAAGCCCATTAAAAAATTTAAAATAATTAATTTTTGAACCTGCCAATGACAATAGCAGTCCAGTAATCAATAGCTTTGTGCACAATTTGCAAATTATTTGGAAAATAATTTGGTTCTTTAATATTATATGGGAACAAGGGAGAATTAAAAAAATGACAGCCATATGCAATCACAGGTCACATCTACACAGAAACCCATCAGCTAAAGGAGCCATGTTCTTTTCCAAGCTTCTATCCAAGGTTGAAAAAAATACATTGCTCTTTAAATAACTGACTCAGTAAAGCAATTCTTAAAACAGTAGCATCTTTTTACAGGCTCATGGACAGGTCCTGTGTTTGTTGATGTCCCACACATTTTTCCATATCATTTTCAAGAGTATAAATCCCTACCAATTAAATAACATTTCTTCTGGAAAAATCCATATGCTGTATCTTGATTCCTTACTTTTTTTTCTCCACATATATTTTTTTTAAATGGCACTTTCAATATTTGGCTAATGGAGTAGGAACATCTCATCTGTATCCCATCCGGTTCTTAGCTCTCCTAAGATTTTAACTCTGTGTTCATTTAATCTTTTAATCTTTCAACTATTTTTACTTGTTTTATAACCTGCAAGCCACCCAGATTCACCCTGTAAGGAAGATGGGCAACATAAAAACCAATCAAATAAACACACAACTCACAGGTTCCCCAAAGAAATATTTGCAAAAGTACAACAATGATAGCAACTATCCAGTTATTAGAATTCAAAATTGATTGAAAAGACAACATCTCGTCATAGCAGTTAAAGTAGAACAGAACACACAAAACACTTTTTATCTAGTACAGTCACTTCCCAGCTTGTGCTACAATAACAAAACCCCATTCAGGTTTCTGTATGGAAGAAACATCCAAATTCTTTTGCACAGACCATTCCAAACCAGTTGTTCCGTGCACAGAACATTTTGTTCAACCTCACTTCATAGTTATAAGAGATATTAAGAATTAAGCACTGCATATATTTTAATTTCTCTAAAAATTCCTGTCAAAAAAATAGAATTTTTTTTTCAAAGTTTCCAGAATTTTTGCATTTCTTGGACAGACTTGAATCCTGAAATCATTTAAACAGTGCAGTAAATGTTTAATGGAACCTATTGGTAAAATAACAGTAATCTATGTTGTAAACAGGAGTCAAACATTTTTGCGTGGCCTCCAATCCACACAGACAAAGCACGATTCACTATCCCTCCATAGATGGGCATGCTGCCATAGTGCAGTTACAGACTTCAGTGGCCACATAGGCTTAGTATAGCCTCTAAAGTATGTGATTTTCCAGAATAATAGGAAAGAATCATTTTGTTGAGTTTCGTAGCCAACTACTAGTATGTGATTCAATTCTCAATTTTTTTTTAAATCAGCATATTGACAGAACCACTTCTCCATTTCAATCAAGAAAGATAATTCAAAGAATAAAAAAGAAGATTATGGGGATAGCAACTGTACCTCTTTTCTAGTGCTGCACCTCATCCCTACTCCTTGCTCTTCAGGGCTCCTGAAAATTGCATCACTGAGTGTCAGCTGGGGCTACTGTTGAGCTAGTGCTAGAGAGGCAGGGGACCTCTAACAGCTCAAACTCACCAGAAAACAGGAAATTGAGGTTGCTGTTTGGAAGGGCTGCTCCATAACTCGGCTGCCTCCTCTTGTATCACAAAATTTGTCAATTCGGGGTAGAGGGACTGAAAATGTTTCATTTCAGCATAGGAACGATACTGTCCTGTCTGATGAGAAAAGGGGGACATTGCTTTTATGAAAAGTCTTTTCATATGTCCAAGAGGTTTGCTACCATCTGCCAGGTTCCCCCATACTATTAATTTACCTTGATGAAGAGAGGCTGCCCTTGCTGGTTTTTGCCCAATAGCTGCCTGGCATCAACCGGAGCAACAAGAGTTTTGATGGAGCAGCAACAAGAACATTTGGCAGTTAGAGACATATTCCGTCTACAGTCTAAGCCCCACCACTCTGGACATTCTTTGGAAAGGAAGGAGAGAAGAGATGTATGAGATTCATTCAAAGTTTCAATTTTAAGCAAATAGCAACCGATTCCAATCATTAGCAGTTCATTTCTAAACCTGCTATGGAATATCAAGTGATTACTGAAAACTTCCAAGGCTAATTCCTGAAGGAAAAAAACTTTTAAACTCAATATGGGTCATATCAGAAATAGCTCAAGTGCCATATTTCATAGTCTACTTTCCAGAAACTCTTGGAACTTGGTAACATCTGATAATGTTGGATTCAGGATTAAGACAGATAAATACTTACATTTTTGATAATCAAATGTAAAACTGAAGAGTGTAGCTTAACTACATGCAAAATACATTTAGGCATTAAGGCAATTCCTAATCAATTTAATTAGAGCAATAATAATTACACTAGTTCAATAAAATCACAACACTTAACAATTCTTTGGGGAACACCTTCCATTTGACTAAAGCAGCTTAACTCAAGTAGTCTTGTTGTGATACTGCACAACAATCCGAGATAAATAAGGTTTTATCTTTTAATGGTCCAATGTTTTGTTAATAACATAGTACTTAAATAATTCATTCAGCACAAACCTCTTTGCATATTAGAAAATTATTTCCTACATGGATCTATTATCCTTTTGCAGGACAATACTAATAATACCTAGAACTATATTTAAGAAGAGACGGGAAAGAAGCCTAATTATTCTTTTGGGAAAGATTTCTTCTCTCACATCATAACATCACAATAGCTAATTCTTTCCATCTTGTTAATCTGAATTATTTATGTACTACTACTGGATATATTCTAAAACAATCATAATATGATTTGTTTGGAAAAGATACATTAAAACTATTTCAAAAAGATAGCTGACCGTAACCCTGTATTTCTCTGAAAGATAATATTTTTCAAAAGAGTTTCATTATGTCTTTCTGAAAAAGATGTGTCTTTCCTATTTATCATACATAGCTTTAATAAAAAAGAAATTAGGAAAACTATTTAGCAAGGCTATGGATAGCAAGTGTCTAAAGACTTATCTTCTATGACAAATTTCAGTCTTTGTTGCAATTTCTATTACAGTCTATTAAGTGCTAGGACCAAACAATGGAACTCCATGATAAAAGAAACAGTTAAATTGTTTCTGAACTGTTAATCTCTGAAAAGTTTTTCAAAATTTTTATTCAGTTTGTCTGACTATAATTTAAACTACATATTTTAGTTGGATAATTCAGAGTTATTGTTATTTGGATAATAGCCAAGTAGAATTGTAAACAGGCATTTATTTATTTTTTTAAAAATAGACTGAATTTTATTGTTGAGATACAAAAAGTATAGTGGAAAGGGAAGGCCTTGTTAGAATTTGAGCTGATGAGGAAGGGGTGACAGAAAAATAATAGTCTGGGCAAAGAAAATGTAACTACAGAAATACACAAGGGAAATGAATTGGACCTTTATAAAACTATTCTTCTATTTTTCCAATTACATTCCTATATTCCTTTTAGATTATCACTTTGCCCAGACACATTTGAGGGTTATTTCAGTTTTCAGTGTAGCATGCTTTGTATATGAACAGCTCGTAGATATTTAGAAAAATACCGATATTGCTTCATGCTATAATTAAAGTATAGCATTAAAATGTACAATTGGAAAAGTAATTATTCTTGGCTAAAGTCATGGGATGATAAAGGACCACTAATGAAGACTGAATTTTTCCCTCATTCTATTAATCACAGCTTTGTGTAAAGTTCAATCTTTCTCACTTATTGTATAGCTACAATAATAGCTATACAATAATATTGGTTCTATAACACACATCTGCAAAAATATCAACACATATAGTTTTAATCCAGCAATTAGAGTTGAAGATCTTTTAGAACTGTGGCTTTTTTCTCCACCATTGTAGATTAAGTTTCAAACTTTGCCTGGGTGGGGTATCTTTAGTCTCCAGATGTCTAATTTCCAATAGACTCAGTCAACTGGGCCAACATGAGAGAAGCTAAAAGTTGCAGCTCAGAACATCTGGAGGATCACAGGTTCCCCACCCTTGTCTAGACTTTGAAGGACAAAAAGTGAGAGAAGCACATTCTACATAGATAAAGACAGTCTCCCCCAACCCCTACCCCCGTCTAGACATTACTAACTTTAGCATCACTCTAGTGTTTTGAGTATTTAGCATCCTTCATTGTGATTAAGGTACAATTTTGATTTATAACCATACCATTTTTCATCTTTTCATCATTACATCTGTAGTTAAAGCAACTTCCTTCCTTATCCTCCCTGCTGTAGCTGATCTTGTTTTTGTACTTATAAAGGATGAATAATAAACCTGCTTGATCCTTCAAAGAACCACTTAGCTTAAATATATAAATCTGATAAAGAAAATAGCAATAGCAAAAGCGCTTAGACTTATATACTGCTTCATATTTTACAGCCCTCTCTAAGCAGTTTACAGAGTCAGCATATTGCCCCCCAAAATCTGGGTCCTCATTTTACCAACCTTGGAAGGATTGAAGTGAGTCAATCTTCACCTGTCAGAACCGAACTCCAAGGATCAGCAAAATTAGCCTACAATACTGCATTCTAAACACAGCTCCACCATAGTTGTTTAAGTACTCTCTGGAGCAGAGTTCTCCAATCTTTCCGGCTTTGCGAAACAGTGGGGAGGGAGAGGGGATGGTTCCACACAAGCGTGTGCCCACCACCTCCGTGGCCCGGTTCCAAACAGCACAAGACCTGGTAGCGGGCCACAAATCTGTTCTAGAGTATTTAAAAATTAAATACTCTATTAATCCTCTAATTAAATATTCCATTCTATATTACCTTGACTGTGTTTCTACAAAGCATACATTTCATTTTTATATATTCCTAAGGTTTAGCAAAGTAAAATTTATATCTACCTACCTTCAGACCTGAATTTCACCCTGAATTTCCAGAAGATTATTGGTTTTCTCCATGATATTTCAACGCTAGTAAATCCTATTTTGTTTCAATTGTCCATTTGACACAAATTTCCACTCCCTTCTATTACTTTCTAGCTAGTTCTGTTCCTTGGAAACTGGACTATGCTAATGGGGATTTAAATTTTGTTCCTATTTATTTTTTAAATTAATTTTGCTTGAAACATTTTTTATGTGTGCCCTCAGGACTCCCAATAAACGTAGAAAAGTAAGATCTACATCTATTGGTTATTTAAATATTTCATATCATTATATCCTACTAAGCAAGAAAATGGGAAAAATAAAAGGATTGTGAAAGCAGTTCACTAAGGATGAAAGAGCAGAGTCCCAAGAGACCAGGTGCTGCAGTGTGAAGTGTAAAAAGCTCCTTTCCTGAAAAGATGCCTATGGCTGATTAGGTGACAGCTTCCTGCTGAAGAATCTGACAGTGTGAGAGGAATATGATGCACTTAAGATTCCAGGATGTGAAAGAACAGGGAGAGTTAATAGCAATCTAGAATACATATAAATCTTTGAGCAGATTTTTTAAATAATTGCTGAATGGTAATGTTTCAAATTTATTTATTTTCTTCAGGCTTCCTGTGTCAGCCTGGCACATTAACAACACACAAATGTTCTAACTTCTTAACATGAAATTAACAATCTAATTGGAAAAGATTTGTGGTTTTCCAAAGTCACAACTGATTTTTTTATGACAACTGAAATGTATGAACAAGACAGAAATAGAAAACTTGCAAAAAATCTTAAATAATGAACTGGAATACCCTGTTTTAAAAAATTGGATGGTTAATTTTAAATAATATTAAATTTGTATCCTGAGGTGCAATTACTTAAACATGTTTAACAAAAATTGGTTTTCAGTTAATATCAAGTGTTAATATCATGAAGGAAATATTGACTCTTATGTTGGGACCTTGATTTACCATCCATAAAGTGGTCAACGTGGTGCCAGGAGAATTCAGAGGTAAAAATGTGAATACACTTTAAATTATATAAATGAAACATATCAAAGAATGAAGAACTGGATTTTGTATGGTCTGGGACTGAAACAATGTAAAAAAAATTCTGACCCTGCTATACTGGATTTGAACCCGGACTGAAGATTTGTATGTTTCTACATATGAACTGGTTTTTTAATCAACAATATGCAAAGTATCATCAAAACTACTTTGCATGTTAAATGGTTTAATCTGCTGAACTGAACTTTTTGTTTCATATTCATCAATTTCATTTTTTACTTGTTTGTTTTACCATTTCCTTTTTCTCTTCTACCCTTTTAATTTGTATTTTGTTTTACTTTATATATGTAGCTAATGCTTCTCTCCTTTTTGTTCACATATTAAAAATATCCAATGTGCCAGACAGGAAAATATAGATTTAAGCTACAGGATGCAACTTTCAACTGAATACTAACTAACATTTCTGAATATTAACAATTTAATAATGGAACTAATTATTGTACTCAAAAATGTGTTCAAATAGGTAGTAGCCAGCCATTTGTTAAGGATATTTTAATTTGGATGCCTTTACCAAGCAGGAAATTGGATATTGTTTTAAATAGGTCTATCTTATTGTACAATTTTATGATTTTATTATATATTAAACATATCAGCCTCTCAGTGGATTTGGTTCTAACATTTCTCACACTGTATCACAATAAAAATTGTTTTCAAAACTGAATGAAATTCAAATATAATGTGAGACACTTGTACCTTAACAGGAACCACTGAAAGATCCCACTATTCAAGGTCACTGATTGAGGTGTGTCTAAATGTGGCTGGTTTTGCCCTAGACTAGGGGTCTCAAAACTTGGCAACTTTAAGACTTGTAGACTTCAACGCCAAGACTTTCTAGCTAGCAAGTCCAGAAGTCCAAAAGTCTTAAAATTGCCAAGTTTAGAGACCCCTACCCTAGACCAGATAAAAATATTGCTAATATATACAATAAACAAGCCATAACTGGCAATTCTCTACAGCAATAAAATTCATTCTAAACCAATGTAATTCCATACGGCTTACATCTTGCTACACATTTGCTCAAGTAAACTCAACTTTAGAACTTTTATGTACATTAGGAACTGAGTAAGCCCAATAATTCCATGATTACATCACATATTTTCCAAAGATTGGCTCATAGTTCAATCATCCAAGCAGCAGAAACTGTAATATATATCCCACCCTGCACAGCTTCGGTAACAGTCCACGCTTTTTCTTGGCATTACTAGGTGCAAATGTTATGCTGCAGGGGGCCTTTCCATGCCAATTTTTTTTCTTACTTCCAGAGAGGAAACATTTGCTGCTAAAATGGTGTTGGGGGCTCATAACTGGAGGAGACGAATCAGCATACAGGGAAGAAGTCCAGAAGGTATCCACATGGTGATCAAAAAACAACTTACATCTAAATATTAGCAAGACAAAGGAGATGGTGCTAGATTTCCGGAACCACAGAGAGGAACCTACCCCACTGTCTATTGAAGGGGGCCATGTGGAAAGGATCCTCTTTTAAATTCTTAGGAGTATTCATTAGTCAAAATCTCACCTAGAAAATCAACATGTCCCTAGTGATTAGAAAGGCTCAACAGAGACTGTTGAGCCCTGGCTCGAGGCTCGCCATACTTTGGGGGGGGGGGAGTTTCCAGAGGGTGCCATTTCCGTGACGAAGCCAAACGCCTGCTTGCCATCTGGGCATCAGCAGACCCTCGGAACAGCGCCGAATGCCCGCATGCCATCTGTTGCGGTGGCAGGACTTACGGGAATGCGCCACCCCAACTGTTCGGTGATGGGACCTCTGGCAACATGCCGAACAGCATCTCCCCAGCTCATCGCTCCCGAAGCATGAGGCCCTGCTGGCTGTTTCCCTCCCCAGCTCCGGATGCTGGTTACATGCCAGGGAGTGTGTGACCGGATGCCGGGAACGTGCTGCTAAGGCCATAAAGAGCACTTTCCTTAGAGTCCTGTGATAAAATCAGGTGAAACAATGGCTGATGACTACTTTCTATCGGTCCATGATAGAAAGTGTTCTCACATACTGTATTACAGTATGGTATACTGGTTTAACAGCTGCAGAAAGGAAGGCACTACAGAGAGTGATCAATTCGGCACAAGAAACCATTGGTTGCTCTCTAACACCACTGGATGACATCACTAGGTCTTGCTGCTACAGCAGAGTAAGGAAGATATTTAGGGATGATTCACACCCTGGCCAGTGTCTCTTCGCACATTTACCATTGGGTAAAAGACATCAAAGCATAGCCAGCCAGACAAATGGGTTTAAAAACAGCTTCTACCCATGGGCTGCTAAACACAAGCACAATCACTTCATGTACATACGGAAACATATGATTAGTTTTTTCCAATTATAGGGATTATTCTCTATACTATTTATGTTGTTCGGTATTTTTTTTGTTATTTTTTTTTGTTTTGCATCAGAGAGGCTAAACCAATTTCATTGTATACATGATGTACAATGACAATAAAGGCTATACTATACCTAAGCTTAGTTTTTTGAGAACAGCCAAGGTCTGCTGGGCACCATAAGGATTATAAACATAGACCCTCCAGAGATTAACAAAAAAATTAATATAGACTGCAACAATCTGAACTGCTAAAAAATGCCAAACAAATTTTGCAAACAAGCTCTATTAGCCATGTTGTGCTTTTAATTGCTGTTTCTATTCAGTCATTGCTCTGCATTTAATATATATCAACAGATAATACTTTGGTCATAAAATTTAAACATTGTTATAATGTGTGGAGTAATTATTCTGCCAAAAGAAATGGTGTGAAGAGTATTAAAAAGTATCTTTCAATGAAAAAAATTAAATGATTCTGATTCATTGCAAAATAAAACACACAGTTTTTGCCTTCATTAAACATAACTAATGCAAATTTTGCAAAATCAATACATCATCTCAGTCATTTTACTAGTCCATGAGGATATAAATTCTTCAACTTTGACAATTACAAAAAGACTGGATCACCGAACTAAGAAGGTGAGGACTCTGACTCTATTAACCTGAGGGGCAGTCCTTTTTATTGACTATGTGCCACGAAATTGGTGTCAACTCTTACTGACCACATAGAATTTTCTTAATGACAATCTATCCCTAACCCAGTTCTTCAGATCTTCCAACAATATATTCATTGCCACTGTTAAGGGCAGAATGTAAATAAAGACATGCATCCACACAAAGAATTGAATTTGATGCTCCTTGATTTACCATCTCAAAATAACAGGGTGTTAAACGTCATTTAGTAGCTATAGCAGACACTAACTTTTGTGTTATTTAATAACACAATAAAAACACATGATACGTCTAATAATTTCTACAAACTCTCTCGGGCTTCATTCTTGCTTTAAGTGCTTAAAATTTTAGACAAAGGCTAGAAATTCAATACATAAGGCCAGACATGAGGAGATAATTAAAACCACAACATTCTTAAATCTCAGTTTCGAAAGTTGTAAGAGTTTAGTGCTGTTAGCCTCAAATCACCTCAACTGGTAAGAACAACAAGATCCATTCTCAGCTTTCTATCCCCTAAAAATTGTTGTTGTAAAGCTAAT
>JANHFJ010003282.1:374547-384690 GCA_032468195.1 Cerberus rynchops
ATTTTATGACAATGGAATTACAAAGCTTGTTCACCGCTATGATAAGTGCCTCAATTTGTTCAGTGAATATGTTGAAACGTAGTATTTAAGTGTCACTTTCAAGTGTATATAAATAATTCCTACACTTTGTTTTTTTTTCTATCGCAAAACGTAATCTATTTTGTGGATAACCCTCGTATATATCAATTTGTTGATATATAGTTGATTAGGTGTAGATATGCCTTTCCCAACCTGGTATTTTTCAGATCATTGTATCGTACTTAGTGAGCTCCAGATTGAGGAGGACTGGCTAAAGAAATGTTAAAAGCCTTGTTTTGAATCTGTTTTTTTCTTACAGGTACCAAGTGCAACTTATTAGAAGATTTCCCAGATAAGGTCCCAGATTTGCCTTCAGAACATCCAACGATCTTCACTAGTCATTCAGGTTACTCGGACTCATCTCAGTCTTCCATCAAGACACTCTGTACTCCTGGGGTGATACCTCTTGCTTATAGCAACCCAGACATCAGCCATGGTGGAAACATTTGCTCTTTTTCTGTAAAATCTGCTGCTCCAGTCAGTGGGAAAGTATCAGGTAAAGGTAAGGTTACCAAGATCTCTAATTCTTTTGCCATTCTCAGTTGACAAGAATGCTTACCTGTTTTTGTACATCAAGAGCATTTGCTCCACTCCACCCACTAGTTAACAGCACAGATTTGGAAGCATGGGAATCCAACTTTATTCATTATGGTCACTTGTAAATGCATCCTACAGCGGTCTTCAACAGTGATGCAGTGTAGCAGGAACTAATCCATGTCATTCTGCCTTGAACAACATTTCTCTCAATGTAACTAATTCTCAGACTGTAGGTTACTTTTGGATTACATCTACCAGCTCCTCTCTGACAGCCAGTATGAATCAGTTATCAAATGGGAAGACAAAGAAACCAAGATCTTTCGGGTTGTAGATCCCAATGGCCTTGCTCAACTCTGGGGTAATCACAAGGTACTAAATAAGGCGATCCTTCTAAACTCCATAAGTAGAGATAAATTTCTGTTCAGATGTGTTGATTAGGAGTAGTACTCTCAGCCTACCTGGAGGGCACCAATTTGTATATCTCCTACATTCCCCCGATGTTCTTTTGAGAAAATTTAACAAAGTTATATTTCCAAAGTGTGGATAAATGTATCTCTTCATTTGCCATAACCTGGGTCAGTCTTGCTAAAAGTAGAGCTGGGAATATCCTGATTTCATAATCAACTATGACCAGTTAGAATATCCCAGCAGCAGCCAGTCCAGCCTTTTCCAGCCTGGCTCTGGTAATCTTAAGGTATAATTGCCATCAAGAGCTTGAGATGTTGTGCTTCTAGGACATTTAGAGGGACAGATTAAAAGGAGGGCACAGAAGATGATTTGATATAGTCTGGGACAAAGGGAGTACTTGTATGTGTTTATTGTCTGCCTTGACGTTCCTGTAATAATTCAAGTAATGCACTGGCATTACTCATTTAATTCTCATAACAATTTGGCATGATAAATTAGGTGAAATATTAGCACTGGCCCAGAGTCATAATTCTAATTCAGATTAGTAATTAGGCAAGAAAAAACAAACTGATGTTATAATCACAATTTTTAAACAATTTTCAGAACCGAAGGAATATGACATATGAGAAGTTGTCAAGAGCATTGAGGCATTATTATAAACTCAACATCATCAAAAAGGAAACCGGACAGAAATTATTATTCAGGTGAAGTCAAGATGCATCCCTGCGCCTTCCCGGCACATTTACCATCTCACAGTCATTGTGCAACAGGTGCTCTCTGCAATTTTACTTTAGGAGAAACAGAGTAAAAATTCTTCTCTCAAATGGTTTGTTCATCAGATGGCTGAGATGTGTGAAAGGCCAAGTTTTCTGTTTGAATGACCCTATTGATACCAGAAATAAGAAGATGATACAGATCTTTCATTATGTACATTAAGTTTATGAAACTTCTTCAGAATTGAAAACAGTGGCAAGAGAGTCAAAAGAAAGGATAACTGCTGCAAAGCTTTTAACTCAACAGGAATCTTTCAGGAACAGCCACACATCCAAAATGCAGCGCAACAAAACACTGCACAAATCAGCCCATAAAATAAAGGGTTTTAGAAAGGATTCTAAACTGTATCTAGTTCCACATTTCAAAGGATGGCTATTTTCTTTTGATTCTCCAACCCTTTCTGGGTTGAGGTGCGAAAAGCACCTGAGAAGAAGCCAGTCTAAAAGAGATGCCTCTCCTCTGGGAATGTAAAGCAAAGGAACAAAGAAAAAAAAGGGATTTCTCCATCTTATTTCTAAAGCTGTTCTGATGGAGAGAACCTTCCTGCCCGTGCTTTTTTCAGACCTTGCTGGTTTTTGCCCATGGGGTTGTGTCAGAGGATTAACAATATCTGTTATCTTGATAGGAAAGGTGTGATATGTTTTTATGTTGATATTTTTCCTGGTTGCCACGAGCCACCTAGGATCACCAGGCAAGATGGATGGCTATATAAATTTCATAATTAAATAATCTTGATTGACAGGTTTAAGTGTAATAACTTTCATGTATTTGGGGGGATTTTTTTTCCTTCTTCATTACAACTTTGTCCTTTGAACCTTGGAAATTCTGAACCATAATCTCTTGTCAACAAAATGAATTACAATATTATTTTAATACTTGACTAATGTGTTTGAAGTTCTATGCAAGTAGGACTAGAAGCACATTTTTCATTCTAAAGCATCTTTTCATATTAGCATATCCAGTGTAACACTGTTTGATTTGCATTAAGATAAATATGTTAATAGATACAGATCAATTCCTTTTCGTCCCTGGATAATGTGTTTTTGTGTGTATTTCTGTGCGTATTACTGAAAGGAGTCGGGAGGGATAGGATGAGTATTGAATCATCAGGAAAAAAAAGTTGATTTTTTTTAATGCTTAATTCCAGATTCCTAAAAGTTCCTGGAGAAATAAAACAGTACACAGCCAGTAAATTGAACAATGAAGGGCTGAAAGGAGAGGACTCAAACATTTTACCAGAAATCTCACTGTAGACATTTGCCAATTTTGCAATGTCATCGTGGCATCAAGAGCTTGTGTTCATCAGCAGGAAAATATTTGATGCCTATATGAAGACAGAACGCAAAACAGGCCTTGGGGAATTGTGCATCCTGTAAATGAAATGCGAAGAACGACTCCATTGGACTTCTGCTGCCAAACCTAATAGAAGCACTTGTGCAAAACAAACTTTAAAAACTGAATCCGCAAATCATGACTCTGTCAGTCATGTTGCTGTAGAATTTCTTAGGTATTCTCAAAGATACCCTCCTACCCATATAAAAATATCTCATGGGAAATGAAGTTTTTTCATCTGGAAAAAACAAGAAAAAGCCTCATATATTTGCAACGATCACCGTCACAGAATACTTTCAGAATAACAGAGTTGGAAGGGACTTTGGAGGTCTTGTAGTTCAACTCCCTGCTGAAACAGGAGACCTATAGCATTCTGGACAAATGGCTGTCTAATCTCTTCTTAAAAATCTCCTCTCATGGAGCACCCACAACTTCTGGAACAAGCCATTCCAGTGATTAGTTTATCTACCTGACAGAGAAATTCTCCCTAATACTAGGTTGGATCTCTTTGTTAAGCTTTTATCCATTACTTCTTCTCCTGCCCTTAGGTGCTTTGCAAAATAGGCTGATCCCTTCTTCTCTGTGACAACTCCTCAAATATGGGAAAACTGTTATCATGCTACCCCTACTTCTAGTCTTCATTAGATTAGATATTTCAAATTCCCACAACCATTCATCGTATGCTTTAACCTTCAGTCCCCCAAACCATTCTTTGTTTTTCTATAGTCTAGCATCTTTTTTGTACAGTGGCTACCAAAACTAGATGCAGTATTCCAAGTATGGTCTTAACAGTATAAAGTTGCACTAACATCTCATGTGATTTTGGTACTTACTATCCCTCTGTTGATGCAACCTAGGACCGCACTGGCAACTGTAACACACTTCTGGCTCATACTTAAGTGATTATCTCGTAGATCCCTCTCACTTGGAGCACAACAGGTGAGAGGATGCTACAGAGTACAAGATCTCTTACTCTGTAGTGGGTTTCCTCAGCAGAAAAGGCTGTGGGAGTGATTTATGGGAGCACATTGTGACCTTCATTGCCAGCTTCCCCATTGTGTTTGCCCTGTAAAAAGCTGGTAAGAAATATTGCAAATGGTGATCTGGTGCCTGTGGCTTGCTGCCAAGTTTTAATCATGAACTGGATGCAATCCTATGACTGTAGGGATGTTGCCACAGTTGAAACTTTGTGAACTAGTCGTAAGTCCTCATTTGGTGTTGTCATAATTTTGATCTGTTGCTGAATTAGTAGTGGACTACTTGTATTGTGAATGAAGCCACTGCGTGCTTCAACAATTAGACTGGGCTGAAATCTCTCCAATACAGGCCATGACATGGATAGATAACAGTCTACTAGTCAAAGTGAAAGCATTCTGATTATGCACCAAAAGCATGAGTGACTGAAGCCACTGTGTGTGCTTTAACAATTGTTAAAATAAACCATGGCTTATGTGAATCTAAATAAAGACTTGCTTGGTAATATTTAATTGCTATCAAAGTCAGCTATGGGATTCATTTGACTTTCACTCCGCTTACTTTTAAAAATGGAAATAATTTTCTTCTTAGAATGAAAACAACCTGAAGATTACAAATCTGTTAATTGCTTTCTGTAAGTTTTGCTCGATTCTTCCAGCAACCATTTCCTGATTGTTGCCATTTCATTGCTAGTAAAGAGAAGGAAAGCTAGAACTACAACAAAAAAATGTTCTACAAATTTGATTTGTAAAAGAGTAAACTTTTATTATATTATCATGATATGGATAGATAAGAGCCTATATTGCAAGTGTAAGTGAAGGCTTGCCGATTATGCACAAAAGCATGAGAAAATAAAATTGCCCTGCAATTTATGGCCTCAAAGCACAGCAGGCATTGGATGTTGACATGAACTGCCAGTTGAATCTTGTCACAGTATTGATAAAAAGAACAGAATTTTCCATTATAGTTGAACTGATGTCACTAGCATTAACTTTAGTTTCACAAACAAGCACTCAGATGTCATCTTGATTGTAACTGTGATTAAGATTAGGAGATGTCCAAAGAATAAAAGTTCAAGATTAATTTATGCAAATTTCCATGGATTTAATTCAAAATGGGGAAAAATTGTAAGATATCTTTAAAGCCAAAGCAAATTGTAGTTTAAATTTCAGTATAAAAAGTTTATGGAACAAAGTATTCAATCAGCAGAGTTCTAGTAAAATGCAAGATAGTCCTTTGATCAGGTAAGAAGAAAATAACTCCTAGACACATCAATTTGCATCAAACTTAATGTAATTATGCAGTGAAAATGCATACCTTTTATAATCTGTTGCTGAGAAAATGTTTCTACAACTTCAGACTTTTAAAGTTTCTTAGCTGTTCAGAAATGCTGAATATATCACTAATTGCAGATAAAGTGTGAGTGCAATGAAAGTAATCAACAACATATTTTATAAACATTTTATTGGTTTAATAGTGTACACAGTACTTACAGTTGTATCTATTAAAGACAAAATACACTTCAAAATGCAGAATAAAAAATTATAAACTTTTGAACTATATACAAACTTTGCAGTACAATTTCACAAATATCAATGCCCCAGCTCCATTCACAACTAAAAATAAAAAATAAGTTTTTTTACATGCAAAATTTTGGAAAAAGCATCACTTGGCGGTTACCTATTCCCTCCCTAAGTATCAAGCCACTTTATATAGGCTCAACATTCCAGTGCTTTCTAATTCAAAAAAATTCATACGTTCCTTAAACCCACTACATCTTTATTCTTAAGACTACTTCCAATTAAGCATTTCATGGTCTCTCTTTTCACTTTTAATTAAGAGTTTGCATTTGATATTCTACTTTTAATTTTTGCTTGAGAACAAAACATTTTGCATCATCTTGTAGTTTGAGATTCCCAAGATTAAAAAAGTTTGAAATAAATTTATCTTACACTCATGAAATCTAAGCCATTGGAATAATAAATTCTATCAGGTAATTTACACCATTACAGAAAAAAACTTAACTATAGAAATGTTCTAAAGACTAAAAATTAAATAGGTTTCTGCTTCATCTACATACAGATACCACAAATTTTTGTTTCTGTTTTTAATAAATGTAAAGGTTGCAATGGCTATAGTTTTAAGTTGCAAATGTATTGTTATGTTTTAAATATACATAAGAATTAGGAGAACCTTGATCCTCTTAATACTCCAATATGCAGTATTAAAATGACAGCTGAAAAGAGAAATTTATGGGAAGAAAACCCCTAACCTAAACAGTATAGAATCTTCCTCTCACTCAGCATTATTTCAAAATGCATCAGTGCTTTTAATATTTACAGCAACGTCCCAAACCTGATGTTCTACAGATATTTTGGGATCAATCCCAAGAATTCCCAGGACGCATAGCCTTTTGGAATTTGTCAATGGGAATTGTAGGAGCGATGGACCTAACACATCTGGAATATACAAGATGTAGGAAGGCCAATATACAGCAATAGTAGAAAAGAAAATTATTCCCCACCCACAAAGCATTCATTGTTCCTTCACTAATACCATCACTTAAATACCAATCAGATATTTGTTATTTAAAACCGTGAAGAGAAATGCTACATGCTGAAGCAGCCAGCTGAAAAACAAGACAATAATCAAATACCCAGAATACTGAAAATATAAAGGAAAGATCAGAAAGACTGAAGGAAACTTCACATTTATAAATACACAAGCTATAATGTAGATTTAAACAGGAGTTTACAAATACCAAATGAAACAAATCCCTTTGCTGTCAAAGGTTTAAGTTAGAGCACTGAACTGTTTTTGACCAAGTAACCACTTTAAAATTCGGTCCACACGCAACTTCAAGTTGAAAGTTGTTAAAACTAATTCCAAAGGCTTACCAGCCTGTTAAATATCACTTGTTTGATGCATTTATACATACTCTCTTCATCCTTTTTGAACTTGCTTCTATTTCAAGTAAAAAAGGAATTTTGTGAAAGCAAATTTCTCCAAGCTACAAAAGAATTTAATTGAGAACCAATGTCTACTTTTTCCAGTAAGGAACCACTTCTTCCAATATAACAAGACCCCCTTTAAAAATGTATTGGTCAATTACCAGGCCACTTTTTGTATGCAGCACTTGTGTCAAACTCACTGCTATTTTTCATAACAGCCCAACTCCAGTATTCCTCCATTCTCAGATTGTTGAGCAACTGAAGTGCTGAACAGAAGCCTATGAACATACAAAGGCAGACTTCTCGGCATTTACCAGAATAAGTAATGTAAATATACAAATGAAATAAAGCAGTATGTGCCAGTATGAATCTCAGATCTGATGTCAAAATCTGAATGATCAAATGAGATTGCAAAAAAACAATCATGGTTTTGCAGTTTGGGTGTAAGAATAATACATAAAACTGTTACAGACAGAACCAAGGGGAAGAAAAAGCTCTTCACAAGAGGAAATAATAGATTTTGAATTGTTAAATTTACAAAGTGCATTATATGTAAAATTTGAAAGGACAGTTTATATTTTCATATCCATAGCAGTCTGAACTTTGAGAGGATATACGGAGTTTTGGTTTGGTTAGATGAATGATATTGTCCGATGTTCACAGTTCATTCAGTACTACATCTTATCCTTTGATCACAGAAAATCAATGGATCCAGGCAAAGGATTAGTTTGCATAACTGGAGACATTCACAACCTGCATTACCAGTTTCTAGGGGAGCAAGTTAATGAACTTTAATTGTCAAAGGACAATTCAGCTGCAAAACACTTTACTAGCCATAAAATCAGATACCACCTCCCCCAATGGCCATTTCCTGAGACAAAATTAATTTTATCCCAGATATATGATGGACAGTGTTTCAAGGACAACTTTCAGCATCTTGTCAAGATTTTATGAGAGATTATGCTTCAACAATAGAAAGTTATGCTGCTAGAAAGTAATAAAAATCCTAATAAACAGCGGTATTTGTGAGAGACCAAAAAAATCACAGAGAAAACAAAACATGTCAGCTCTGGCTGTTTCAAACATTAGTATTTCAGTGTAGTTCAAACCCTGTAGTTTCCAAATGGTATAGCTGTCCTTTAACAAATCAGTTATTGTTATTGCTATCAAGGTGGGTAATTGTCCTGCCAAGAATGTTAAAGGCCTCTTAAGCCAGACTTTCAATCCCTGGTCTGAGAAGGGTGAATGGACATTCCATTAGTACCTCAGTTGATTGAATCCACTGCACTTAAAAGCTAAAACAAATGACTCACTGCGAGTGTATTATTTGTTCTGATAAAGAACAAGGTTGTAGCAAATTTTCCCATTCAGAAGTTGATTTGATAGAAAGGAGAGGGAACAATTGCAGAGAAACAAGATGTTTGTCCAGATTTTTTGTTATTTAGTTGGTTGTTAGGATACTCTAATCATCTGTGTCATGGCTTCTTCGTTTGCCTGGCCAGAATCCTGTAGATATATAAAAAATGTTTTGTAATCTCTATTATCTATTTCATAGTATCTAAACACAAACACATGTTATTTAAAGGTAGACATGTTGCTATAGTACATATCAGGAATGACAGAAATTTGCTTCAAGGAAACTATTTGGAGAAGGATTTATTATACAGTTTCTACTTGGAATGTGATACTCATACTAATACAGCTAGATCTTAGCTTATTGTATAGATAGCACATATTTCAACATCTAGCAAGGTAGAATAGATTGTTATATATTTAAGGGATGGCCAATTGTTAGAATATAGGTAGCATCTGTGTCCAACTCCCCAGGATAGATTCTGCTCCCTTTAGATTTTGTTAGGGTACTATGATTTTTATATAAACAATATTATATACAGAGGTGACACCATGCTGCAATATATTTGTTTAGTCAGCTGTCCTTCTACAATACTTAATTAGAATGACAAAGATGCAATGTCTGCAGCCTTGTCATTCTAATTAAGTATTGTAGAAGGACAGGCTTGTACTTTAGATTCCTGCACACAAGGTAGCATCCTTCAGTGGATGCTTCGTAATTTGCTTCTAAATTATGAAATATGGAAAATAAGGCAATTTCAGTGTTTTGCAGAAAACTCACTAAGGAGCTACAGTATCAGACTGGATTATGGTTAATGAGGGTAAATATTTAAGAGTTTTATTTCTCAAAAAAGAAGGCATTACTTGTTTGCTATTCTGAAAATATCATGAAAAACAATTTTTCAAGCAAAATAGGAAATTAAATATTTAATTTGCTTCAGTATGAAATCCACAGTAACTAGAGCTGGATCTTCTATATCTACAAACTCTCTTATGAATGAGTATGAACAGAAGTACTATAATCTTACTAGGTCATAAGATATAGTTGAACAGTTATTTCAGAGAGTGACTGCTGACACCTTCCTACACTCCTAAATCTACTTAACACAATTAAACCCAACAAGCAGGGAGCAAAACGTCATGTGGATGGATAGTCACTTTCGAATTTGCCACTCTTGAAGTTGAGGGCTAAGGAGGGGGGAGGAGCTGAAGGTCCTGAAAAAAATCAATGGGAGAATTGGCTGGCATTTAAATCATACAAAGGAGAAAGAGAGACGGGTGAGATGCACTGTCCAACTCATCTTATTAAGATCTCTCTAGATTTGTTATGGGATTGCCCAGACATTAATCTACCAAAAATGGTTCAGCCAAACTCCTGAACCGTAAATACTGGCTTCACATGTGAAAAACCCCATTTGTTTATGCCTGTCCCTTACGTTTTAAGGCCATCCAACCTCTCAAACAAATAGCGTTTATAATTCCTAGTGTAAATTTTAAAATATGTAAAAACAAACAAACAAATAAGCAAGCAGAATACACCAGCAATTACAGAATTTTGTAAGCTGTTCTATAAAGCGAAACAGACCATCCCCACAATTAAGTAAGATTTCTGTTAAAACCAGTTGCTAAATAAAAACCAGTGATACTGTTTTTGAAATGACCTATACCAGGGGTCTCCAATCTTGGCGACTTGAAGACTTGTGGACTTCAACTCCCAGAATTCCTCAGCCAGCAA
>JANHFJ010003282.1:390674-401105 GCA_032468195.1 Cerberus rynchops
GCCATGCTGGCTCAGGAATTCTGGGAGTTGAAGTCCATGAGTCATGAAAGAGCCAAGGTTCCCTACCCCTGCTATAGGCAGTCCTTTATTTACAATTGTAATGGAGCCTGGACTCTCCATCATAATTCATTTGTTATAAGTTGAAGCACCCACGTGACCAACTTAATTTTAGGACCTTTTTTGGGATGGTTGATAAGCAAAAATGGCAGTTGTAAGCCTGACCGAGGAACACTGAAACTGGCTGTAAAAGTGTGGTGGGTTCACAAGGGCCTGAAATGCAATCATCTGTATGCTGTCATCAGATCTCTGGAACTGGGTCATAAGTACTTTTGAAGGGATTGTCAAAACATTAAAGGAATGATAAACAACTTAGTTGTTAAGGGCAAGGCCTACCTACATTACAATAAAAATAGTAAATGTTTCTTCTGAAACTGATTTTCTTCTTGTTTGACAAACATTATTTTATTTCACAGAGTAAAACTGTAAGAAATTTCTTCACAGAAGTGCAATATTATTTTTAAAAAAGAATTAAACTAATTTACTGAAATAATTTATATTTATCAGCAAAAATATGGGTTCCTGTGCTTTCAGACATATTGGCATCTTTAAATTCCAGTTTATGGGGGAAGCAACAAGTCATGGTTACTTCAGTTTAAGCTTTCTTGTATTTTCCTAGGCAGAGTTGGTTCATCTAGAAATGTATGGATTTATTTGAACTCATTCAAACTGATTGATTTGATCCTTCAAATTAATTAGGGAAAATGCTAGTACAGAACTTTTTCCAAATTGTTGAATCAATCAGAAGCTAGTAATTTGATTTAGTCTTTAAATTGATTTTGGAATTTGTACATCATTTGGGCATGCTGACCTGCTGAAGTCCTTGTGATCCTGAAACCGGAACTTGCATAATAGTTTGACCCTGGCTTCCAGGTACAGCCTGTACCATAATTGGTTGACCAGTTGATGTGATTAGCTGGCCTCCACTCACTTGTACCATCAGTGGCTGACCCTGGACCTAAAGAATGGGAAAAGAAAACAACCACAATGAAACACAAACTCAGATTAGCAATTGGCTTCAGGCACCAACATTTTCCTACGTAGAAGTTCTGCAGAAAACCATCATCATCATCACCATATACCATAAAAAACAATATCTGCCTATTCCAGGTCCCTGAAAAGGCCTGGATAAGTGAATAAAAATGTCAAATCAAGTCTAAATATCTGATGGCTGTGTGACCAAAAATAAAAAATATGAGTAACATTATTAAGAAATGAAAGAACAAAATGTAAAATGTGACTGGAATTAAAGATAAAGAAATTTGCAGAGATTTGAGCAAGTTGAAGAATTTGAGGCAAGAAACTTGAAAAATAAGAAAATCAAAGCTAATCTGTTTGTAAAGCACAATCAGGAGAGCCGCAGAGGCTACAGGGCAACTGAAACAAAGAACCATGCCACTATAGAGAAAATCAAGCAACATGTCAATTGAATAATTCAATTCCAACATAACTTGCAGTTTAGAGCAAATCAGTATTAATTCTACAAAACTCTTAAAAAGTAGGAAAGGATCACTCACAAATAATGAAAAGCCTAACAAACAGATCTTAACATTTGGGACAAGTTTGTGGGACAACAATATGAATCACAATAGGAAGTACATGGGTCAAATAAGTTGAGCTCCATGGATTCTGACTAAAATCATTGATAATCAACGCTTGAGGTAAGTAGACCAGTGTTTTGGAAGCATCAGAAAATAAAAAATGGTTAACAACTGGAAGGCTATTTCTAATTGAGGAGGAAGAAAAGGGAAATGACCTTGAAACTTGCAGGGTGCAGACCCATTAACCTGTTTCCCAACAATACATAACTGGTCCTGAACATATAACAATTTTGATCATTTGAAGTTACCATAGCACTGAAAAAAGTGACTTATGACCATCATTGTGCAGGGTCATGGGATTGCCATTTGTGATCTTCCCAGCAAAGTCAATGGAGGAAGTCAGATTTGTTTAATGACACTGTGATTCAGTTAACAACTGCAATAATTAATTTAACAACCAAGGCTAAAAAGGTCGCAAATTTGAGCACAACTCACTTAACAACTGTCTTGAGTGCACAGGATTCAAACAGACCACCTGTTTGCAACATCTCAAAGCAGCCACATATTTTTCTAAGACTGAATCCAAAGACCTGCACACTATATCATCTCCTATTAATGAGGCACCAAGTAACAGCAGCATCTTTTGAAGATACTCTCCTAAATTTAATGAAACTCAAATATTTTTATGAATACAGGTAGTGATTGACTTACAACCATTTGTTTAGTGACTATTCGAAGTTACCATGGCACTGAAAAGACTGACTTATGATTGTTTTTCATATTTACAACCATAGTAGCACCCCCATGGTCATATGTTCAAATTTTGGATGCTTGGCAACTGGCATGTATTTATGATGGTTGCAGTGTCCCAGGGCATGTGATCACCTTTTACAACCTTCTGACATGCAAAGTCAATGCGGAAGCCAAATTCAGTTAACACACATATTATTACATACTTTACAACTGAAGTGATTCACTTAACAACTGACGCAGCAAAGGTCGTAAAATGGGGCAAAATTCACTTAATATCTGTCTTGCTTAGCAACAGAAATTTGGTGCTCAATTGTGGTCATAAATCAAGGTCTACCTGTATGTGCACTTGTAACTAACTCAGACATATTTGGGACCTGAAAGGGAAGTTCAAGAACAACATAAAACATGTCTTCTGAAGGCTTAGACTATGCTAAATTAAAACTCTTTCAAAATACTGGATTTTAATTTTTATAATTACCAAATTATGGATTTGAAATTGAACACATATGGATAATTCTAGGCTGGAAAAGACTAACAAAAAAGGAAGTAGAAGAGCTAAAAAGGACCATAGTGTAAAATTCAGGGTAGGTCAATACAATGCAAATAAACTTTATCAACTTTGTTTTATTATTTCTTAGATGTAATAAAATACTGAAAAGTGTAGTAAAACAAAAAAAATTCTAAATAAGAAAAAGATACCTTTGATGATATTAAAAGATTGATGTTAGTATGCTTTATAACACTAATCCTTTAAAAGGGAAAAGGAAACGGAAAGTACCGTAATAGTAATCTTGTCTTATTTAACAAATGATAAGAGTCTTCACATAACATTTACCATTTCACAAGAGCACAAATCAGAATTTAAAATCTTTCTTCTCCAGTATTTTAATATTTTAAGATAACATATATTATTGATTTTTGTCCCAAACATAATCCATTAACTAAATCTCTCAAACTAAAATTCTTTTTTTTTCAAAACTCACTGGTAAAAGGGAAAACAACCCCTCAAATAGATAATTTTAAGTGTTATTAAAAAGACTCACAGTGTCCCCACCCCCCAGCACATCATCCCTATTTTTTAAATCTGTAGTAATAGAAGTTTCAGATAAGTCAGTTTCCAGCATGCATTTTTAACTGGATAGTCCATTCCAACATTTTTGTTAATTTGACTGTTATCTGCTACCGTTAGAATGAGCTATCACCCATACATATACATATAGTTCATACAACTATAACTCTGATTCACAGCCAGCATAAGAATTGGTTGAGAAGCTTATTCCATCCCATTTAGGGACATGAGATGTTACTTGTAATTAAAACTGTCACTATTTTTCTGTTTCCATTTCAAGCCCTAGTGCAAACACAGCATTGAACATGCAGTGATAGTGTGATTCATGCAGTGCTCACACAAAAACAACAGATAGATCACCACTACCTGGAGGGTCTGAACTTGCTGGCCTGAGGCAGATGCCACCTGAGCCTCAGTCTGCAACTGGACAGCAGTAACACCACCCTGCTGCTGGGAACAGGAACAGGAAGAGCTTGAAACGTGGCAGGAGGAAATGCTCAAGACAAGATTAAAAATAATTGCCAGAAGAGACAACAGGCCCTACAAGGAGGAATGAGTGAATCCATTTCTAATGTGGTAGCCTACCAATGTTTAATCTGCATATTATTCTCTAGTCAAAAAGAAGCAAAGTACAATCTCTCTTAGTGCAAAGTTTGGAAGCTTTAAATAAGGACAGAAAGAAACAGATGGCTAAAACAGATGGCTTCTGAAGGGAAGAAATCTGAACACACTGATATTGTGTTGTGCCTAAATCTGTGTAGGCTTTGCACTATGATCTCTCTCAGAAAAAAACACTGAAATTTAAGAAACAGAGACAAAATAACAAAAAATAACTCCAGTATAAGCATAACCTAATGTACATTAATCCAAGAGATCTCTAACTTTATATGTAGTACTGTGGTTAAGTATTAAATTATCTTATGCAGACATCACCCATAAACAAATCGTTACATTATTTCTGGCCAAGAAATAGACATACAGTTTAGTTTTCATAATTATGCTTTAATGTATAGAATAGGACTATGCAAACTATATGGAAGTACAATTCATTGTGGCAGAAATTATGGCAGAAGTACCTTCTGTGCACATATACTGGGCAAAAACACTGGGGAGGGGGGCATGATTGCTTTTACACTCAAAGAAGTGATGCTTCTTTCGCAGCAAAAAGGGTAACCCAATATTTTGCACAGCTCTAACAATGAGTATGATTCTTCTGGACACTTAAAACTGTTAAGAACCAACACACTGAAATCTGAATTACAAAAAACTGTCTTACCTGTTGCTGTATTTGTCCAGCCTGCACAACTATCTGTTCTGTTGAACTACTGCTGTTTGTGGTGTACTGCTCCATAGTTTTCTGTATCAATTCTTTATCTAATCTTCAATCAGAAACCTAAAAGAAAACATGAAACTTTATTGTCATTGTGTATTATCTGGGAACCCTAAAATAATGAAGTGGGATCAACTGCAAAATAGTAGAAATTGGGAAACAAAGCAATAATTTCCAGGTGAAGCAGAATTTCAAAAGGGAAGATTACTGGTGGTATTAGGGGCAAATGAGTTCTGAGTCTCTAGAAGTTATGAGAGGAAGGATTCTCTTCTCCCACTTACCAAGCAATTTTTTTTTACTATAGGTCAGTGGTGGCAAACCTTTTACTTACTGAGTGCCGAAAAGTACACGCTTTGCGCGTGCCATCCACACTTGCGTGTGGCTCCTCCATGTGCAACTGAACCATCTCTGCATACATGCAGCTTTTTCATGCGCAATGCATGTGTGCTACATGCAGGCACCCACGCACACATGAGCAATTGTATGTGCATGCTCAGGAGAGCTCCAAAGACCAGATGGATTTCCTGCTACAATCATGCACATGCAGTGGATGCCCGAAAACCAGCTGGGTCTCTGCAATCACACATGCATGCATGTGCAATCGCATGTGCATGTTCAGCTGAAGGTAAGTCGGCCAACAGCTCGTGTGCCCAGCAAGATGGCTCTGGGTGCCACCTGTGCCATAGGTTCGCCATCACAGCTGCAGGTATTACTGCATTTATTACTCAATTTATACCTTGCTTATCCTCTTGAAAATTCAAGAATGCACAGGGTTTTTACTCATTTTACCCCCTATCAACAATAGCCAAGGTAATAGGCATACTGTTCAATGGGAAATTTGGTTTACATCCTCTTGGATAAGAATTTATAACTGTCAACAACAAATTCCTACTCAACAGCTCCAAGTAAAAGCCTGCCTTTCCCAACCATCATAAGTAAAAGTATAGTGCTATAAATTAGGTGGTTATCTGCAGGGAATTAGGATGGGAGAAGACAGAAAAAACAGATCCAAGCATGACACCAGCAGTGTCTCACAATGACTCGTGTAAACAACATTCAAATATCCACATCTTTTAATTAATTTTGCAGGACACTAATTTAGTCAAGACACTGAAATTGTTTTTTCATCAAATGTATTTGTAGAAGACACAGGGTTTCAGCAAATCCTACTGATAAGCTGAAATCAGAATGGATCTGACTTCCTTCTAAATTCAGTTGTGAGGCTGAGGAGACAAGCAGGCTACGTGTATTAATGAGTGGAACAACTTGCCTCCAGAAATTATGGATGCTCCAACACTTGAGGTTTTAAAGAAAAGATTGAACACCATTTGTCTGAAATGGTGTAGGTTTTCAGTTTGACCGGGGGTTGGACTAGAAGACCTCTAACATCCCTTCCAACTGTTACTTCTGTTACTACTAAATTCTATCCTTTGTTTTCAGCAGAAAAATGATGCACTTTTGTCAAATTACAGCGATAGCCAATTGAAAACTATTGTACTTTAGCCTTACATTTGAAATATCACCTTCCTTTCTCTATTTTAACTACCTGTTAAGCTTACTGGCATATAAACAGGTAATTTTGATTAGCTTTTTTTAAAAAAAGAATCCAGTTATACAACCAATTCCCTTTCTGCAAATTCTAGACTGGGCCACAAAGCATGGTGTCTGTAAGATTTTATATTCAACAAATATATAAACAAACACAGAATATAATGAAATCACAAAACGAAAACAAATCTATTATTCCCTAACATTGAATTTAAGAAGGCCTATATACGCTTTTGTCATATGGAATATCATGAAAGCCACCAAATCATTTTGTACAGGAAGTACCTAAAAAGATTTCACACACAAAAAAATCTCCACAAGGTTAGTCTAACATGAGAGAAGAAAAACATGCCTTAACTCAGTTTATTGAAAGGTGGTTCTTTCGGGTCACCGGTCAGCCTATGCAATGTACATTTGTAGTACCGGTATGCGAGCAGCCTATATTAATGGGCATAAGCAGCAGTGGCTTTCATATCTGAGGCAATTATTTTAGCATAACTGTAACCCGATATGTAAGGAAAACCCCTTTTGTTTTGTGTCATGGGAAAAAGCAGCTATGAAGAGGCCTTCTCGACTACAATATCGGTCTCGATCGAAGGCGAATTTTTTAGAGGCAAAAATTTGGCAGAGCGTCTGACGGAGAAACGCAGCGCTCTGAGTGTCCCGCGGTGTTCGGTTACAGTCGGTGCCCTGAAAGGCGTGCGAGGGGAACTGACCTCCAGGGCCAGAGGCCGACAAACACAGGATGGCGAGCCCCGTACCCAGGCCACTGAAAGCCGTGAAACCCGTGAAGCCAACGGAGAAAACGCCCCACGGGCATTCTCTCGTTCCCTTCCTCCAGCCAAGGCCACACAAAGGCATCTCCGAAGGTGCTCCGGCGGTCCCGCGGGGACCGGGCCGAGCAAGACGGGACTAGCTAACCCTATTCGCCCCAAACAGTGACATCCCCGTTCCCACGTCAGCCAGCCATCCCACTTCGATGCAGGTTCCGGGCGCCAACGGGCCACAGCCACTCGCTGCCCCAGCGCTCGCCCAGCCCTAGCCCGCGCGCGGCCTTCTGACTGGCCACTCGGCCCCGCCAATCCCGGCTCTTGGGCCGGCGCTCGGGGGCTCCATATTGGCTGCTCGAACTCACCGTGCCTTGCTCCCCCGGTTCGGGTCCCGCTCTGATTGGCTCCGCCACCGGTCCCCGAAACCCAATCAGCGCCTCCACTCAGCCGCCGCGCAAAATGGCGCCCAACCCCCGAAGCCCAACAAAGAGAAGGCGAGGGTGCCCTCGCGCAGGCGCGGTAGAAAAGTTCCTCCCGCGGATGCTTGCGCTGGTTTAAAACTGCACGCATGCGTTGGTTTCTTTCGAACTGACGGGTGCGTTTGAACCGTTTCTGTTCTCTTTCAACCCCTCCATTCTCGAGATGGCTTTTCTACGCATGTGCGGGACAATTTTTTTTTCTCCAGAAGCTTTTTTTTCAATGGCACTTCACGGACCCCCTTCTTTTCAAAACGCATGCTCTCGGCCGGTGCCATAGAGTCCTCTTCCTAGGGAGGCCCACGCGAAGGCTGACATTTTGTGTGTTTTGTTTCCAAAGAGGGTTGCCATAACAGAACTTAGAACTTAGTGGGAGGCGAAACTGATTGCTGTCGTTGTATGTGTAGGCTGCTGGCCGGTGTGATGATGGTTCTTTTTCTTTCTTTCGCCATTGCTGGCTTAGAGAGTTCGCGGGCGGGGGCGGGCTAGCAAAATGACGTCATGCCTCGGAGGCGTTTCGGGGCAGCCGCCCGCCCTTTGGTGCAGCTTCGCTGGTTGTCCCAAAAGCAGTGCTGTTGTGCCCCTGTGTAGCTCTTTTCAACACGAGAGGGCGAAGGCTGTGTTAAAAAGTGTCGAAATTATTTAGGGAAGGGGGGAGGGGAAGGTTATCGCTACATAACTAGTGCCCTAACTCATATTTGATAGTTTGGGTTTAACAGCAATTTTATTATATGAGTCCCTCGGGAGATGGGGTGGTATAAAAATTTAATAATAAAACTTAAACTTATACTATTTTTTAGTAATCCTTTCTCTCTGCTTGCTTTTCCTGTCATGAATATGAAATTTATTATTTTCTAGTCCTTGTAGCTGGAAAAAAAAAACCCTGTGATCCATCCAGTTATGGCTAGTACCCGGATTTCTGGAAATGAAGAAAGGGTTCGTAGCGGAACTTTTTTTTTTAAATTTGTTGCAATTCAGTTTTGAATTCTAAAGATAGTTTTATTTCAACAGAAATTAGCTGGTCTCTAAATAAAAATACCATCTGGCTATGGAGAATTGGTGTTAGGGTTTTCTTTTGTGCAAGAAAAATACAATCCTAAATCACATTTGTAAAACTTTATTGGAATTAATTTTTCCATAGGTTTCACTTCATCTTCATATGCTGGCAATATAGTTCTGCCAAATACCTTATAATGCAATCCATTTTAAGTACTACTTTTCATATTTTAGCTATCCTCTAATAATACATTCTGCAATTTTTCAAGTCAGTGCTGTTACTAGTTCTCCTTTTCTCACCCAGCCACATCTTTCTAGACATGCTCAGGTGTAAAAACATTGTAGTTAAAAAAATACTTGCAACTAAAGGAGAAGTACCCAGATATAATGGCTGACTCTTTGTTTTTTCCCCCTTTCATGGATTCATAAGAAAATTGATCCCATATCATTTGGCAATTTCCCAAGCAGTAGTTAGAAAGCTGTAAAGTATAATATAAATCAGTAGCTCTTCCTGTTCTGTTTAAACATTTCAAAGTTACTCTATATCAATTTTTATAAATGAGAAATAGTGTTTTTATAGTAATGCATTTGGAATTTCAAGAGTAATTTTGTGATTGATGCACTCTCAGAATGGCTACCATACTAAAATTTACTTTTAACAAAATGGCTGCAATCTAATAGATTGTGGGGCCAAAATGGCTGCAATCTAATCTTTGTGGGGCCAAGAGGAACAGTTCCTAATAAATATGATGCTAAAAGAAAGGCGAGGCTTGGAGCCTAATGGTCACGGTGCATATGTCTGGATGTATATTTGCTTCCATGCATATTGCATTGTTTTGCAGGCTATGGACCTTAGGCATGTTGTGTAGAGGCTGTGTTTGCTATATTCTAAATCATAAATCATGCTTGAAAATCACAAATGCCAAATTTTGTGAAATTTAATGAGATCTGATTGAATTTCACAGGTTGCAAAGAGGAAATAATTATACAAGGTGAAGCCAGGGTGAAGTTCACTTGCATTTTTACCTTCTACAGTGTTACTGACTATATTATAAAACAAATCATAATATAAACTAACCCAATTTAAATCATGTATATTTACTTGAAAGTAATTGGAACTTCCATATAGTTCATTGGACCTATTGAAATTTTGGTATGACTATTTTTTAGTATAGATGCAGAAAATGAAGGTATAAGAATTGTTAATTGTTAATCACAGGTAATATGCCTTTAATCCAGTACCACAGGTCATTAAGACAGAAATTGTCCTAAAGTTCTGCAATAAGAGACAAGTACCTTTAGAAAGAAGAGTTTTCTACCATCCTAATGTTTACAGCATAAATGATTTGTTGATCATTAGCATTGAATACTTAAATTGATTAATTTATGTTACAGCAATAAGAGTTCCCAGAATAGATTGCAGTGTGAGTGTATATAAGAAGTTTCCCAATATCTCAAAATCTATTTTTGTATAGCATGAAGCCTTAGATTTCAGTAGCATGAGCTAAGATAATTACTCCCCTAAAAGTTTATAATTAAGATTTTCCTGATATGTATGTTTTCTTAGTAGAAACACAGCAGATTCTACTATTTAGAAAAGTATAGTAAAAAAAATTCAGTGGCACTCTATAAAGTACTTGTGGTATAATTCTCTGTTTTATAAATTCCCAAAGTATCATTCACAAATACCCTAACTCAGCAACTGTAGAGCTTTGTTTCTAAAATAAATTAATCAGTCATGCCTGTTTTAACTATAGCTGCCGATAGTGAGTGTAATGATTCCACTGAAGGCTTTAAGAAAATGATTGCTTAATTCAGGGGTAGGGAACGTATGGCTCGGGAGCCAGGTGTGGCTCTTTTGAGAATTTCATCTGGCTCTCAGAAAAAACAT
>JANHFJ010003282.1:401129-416654 GCA_032468195.1 Cerberus rynchops
TTGATATTTGACTCTTTTGACTAATGAGTTTGCCGACCACTGTCTTAAACATATATTATATGGCTCTTACTGAAATACATTTCCAAATATTTTGCTTTCATGGCTCTCTGAGTCAAAAAGGTTCCCGACCCCTGGCTTAATTCAATGGAAGTTCCTTTTGAAGAAAATTATCATGATTCAAAACAAAAATTTAAAATTTCAACTTTCCTAATACAAATTTAAAAATAAGAAATGCACTTGAAAAATTTAAACAAGTCAGTAATCCAAAACTTATAGAGCTGTCAACAGATGAACAGCCAGGTAAAAAGCTGACATTAAAATAAAGTCAACTTTATATCAAATCTCCACAAAGAGGAGGATCCTGAATCTAAGTGTTAGACTTAGAATAATCTCTCCTGTTTCTTTGCACAATGTACAGCTGTGAAAGAAGAGAAAGAGACTTTAATATTTATGTAGATATATACCAGGAGAAGTGATCCTTTGGATATTAGAGAAAACAACATTGAACTTATTATTGTAGGAAATCAAGAAAATGTCTGAGAAGGTGGCAAGCCAGTGTAGTACTTTTGCCTAGAAAACTAAATGAAATCACCAGGAGTTAAGCTCAATGTATGGATGCTGGCACATATGTTACTGAAGGCATAATACATATTTTTCTTGGAAATAAATTATATTTCATTATGGTATTTTATTTTGTGCATATCTCAAAAGAAGCCCTGTTCTATATAGTGAGAAATTTAGTAAATACATATTAAAATCTCTTATGTGTAGCAGTCAGCAGCTTAAACTGATATTATCTTTATATATTACCTTACATTTTCTAGTTCTGGAATTTTATCTCATATATTGAGTCTTCTCTTTCATTTTTACCCAGATTAAATATGTGCAGGGAGATCTTTTTACTTGTCCAGAGACAGATTCCTTGGCTCACTGTATTAGTGAGGATTGTCACATGAGTGCTGGCATAGCTGCTATTTTTAAGAAGAAGTTCGGTGGTGTTCAGGAACTTTTGAACCAATGTGAGTAAAGGGTCACGGTAAAGCTGTTCATAGAATCACAGAATCTAGGTACTAGACAGTAAAAATGAGTGTTATGCAAATAGATTTCTTCAGATGATAGATAGTTTTTTTTCCTGTCCTGCACTAATACGTTTCTAATGTGCTCCAGATAGGGTTTTTTGTGTGAGGGAGCTTCTAGACTAGCTTTTGAGGGAATTTAGTGGTCAGGGACAATTGCTGCTTCTTATTTCATTGTTTCCATTAGAAATAATTTAAAACAAGTATAAACATAGTTAACAGTAACAAAAATAATGCAATTATTAAATAATGTTCAGGATACAATCAGTAGTTAAGATGTTTAACTTGCTGTAGCTATATGACTCTTTCAAATGGAGCTATTAATTTTCATCATATTGTATGCCCCTGCCTTGTGAGACAAGCAGCCAGAAGTTCATTACTTTGGTTTAAAAGTATCTAAACAAGGCCTGCTTTAGCAACAGCAACAACAACAGATGAATAAAACCACTAGGTGATTGAAGAGCTTACTTTGTATCTTAGCTCTATGCCTGGGACTGTGGAGGCTATTGATGGGGCAGGAATTTTAGTTCTAGTACATTATAGTTTTTAAATGCGGCCTATATGTAGACCACAGGTGTCACCACATCATATGACATATTGCAACTTGTTTCCCTTTGTGGAGTTGGTGTGGGCGTGGCTTGAACCTGATACATCCAGCCCATGGGCCATCAGTTTGACATCCCTGGTGTAGACTAATAATACACTTGTTACCAATTTATTTAGTTGTGCTGCCTAGTGTAATGTGGAACTGTAACTTGGAAATGTTAGAAATATGACTGATCATATTACTTCACCATTTTAGAACAAATCTTATATAAGCACTTATCTAATTTTTACCTACACTTGATTAAGTATCTGTAACTCACTGAATCCTATGCTGTAAATATTTCACATATAGTTAATTTATATATTGCTTAGCTTCTTTCTAAAAATATATGAGAATAGAGGATGACCATAATTGCTTCTTATATGTTTGTTATGATAGTTTTGAAAAACAATAAACATATTTTCAGTACTGTGGAGATTAGGAATTAACTATTTTTTTTAAAATCTAACATAGACAAGAAGACTGGAGATGTGGCTATTCTGAAGAGGGAAACTAGATACATATATTACTTGGTATGTCATTGTGCACATTATTGATATTTATTTTAGAGATAAATATATGATTTATGCGTGAAAAATTATGATTGCCAAAAGTTAAACTTCCTCTCCATTGACAAATATTGTTGAAATTTTAAATAATTTAACTGAAGGAATAGCTATACAAATGCAATGTTTGCTGCATGAGAGATGGTGGTGGGGCAGTGGTTAGAATGCAGTATTGCAGGCTAAGTCTGCTGATTGCCATAAGTAGTATAAATATAAGTATAAGTAGACATATAATATGCAACATAAAAGGAATTGAAACTAAAATGTGTCTAATCTACATTTTACCACTTTTTAGATCTCAAAGAACAAATATTTTCATAAACCTACATATGACAATTTACGGAAGAGTTTAGAAGCTATGAAAATCCATTGTCTGAAAAATGCAGTAACTCACATTTCTATGCCAAAGTAAGCTCATTTTATACTATAAAGTTATCCTATACTATATTTACACATTGACAAATAAAATAATTTTTCATTAATTTAAAATCTTTTACTTTTTTATTTATTTGTAAAGACTAAAGCCAAGTCTCCATAATAAGTTCTAAAGAACTGGAAGAGCTGCTGACTTTTTAGATTAAGCACATTCAGAATATATTTTTTGTATATTTACAACAAAAGACCTGTTTTCAATGAATTTGAAGGTGTTATTAAATGGAAGATAACAGTTCAAGTTCTCATATGATTGTATAACTGAGAAAATGTACAGTGTTTGACAGCGTCACACTTCTATAGCTTGAAAATGTGGCTGAAAATGAAGCTGCTTGTTAGATGGTCATAATTATGGATGAGTTTCTAAAAAATCTAGGTTTTAGTTTAGTAATATACCTAATAAGCTACGGTAGTGAATGAATTTTAGTTTCTTAGAATGTCACAAACACACACATATTTTTGTGAGCCACAAGACTTTTTTCCACATGTGTACTCATAATAATAATGGGGATGTTTCCTTAAATTAATAAGTGTGACTATTGAGATATTTGGCATGCGATTAGTACTGTATCTTATTTGCACCTAATATGTGGATTTGAACTAATTCTTGTTTTGGCACTGCTTATATGTTTACTATAAATCATGGTGAAATAAATGGTTCAAAGAAAATACCCAAAAAAAGACACTTTGTATCCTCTATATTTCAGGATTGGTTGCGGACTTGACCGTCTGGATTGGAAAAAAGTTTCGACGATGCTTGAAGAAGTATTTGAAGATACAAATGTTCATATTACTGTTTATACTCTTTAATTAATAGTATAATTGTCTTTTCTATTTGTTGTTATATCCTTGTATCTTAGCTGGCATATGCTGATAGAATTATCAGTTCTTTAAGTCATCTGCTCTACTCAAATTTAAAAAAAAAGTCAGAATGTACATTTTGTTGTTCAGATACTTTGTATCTGTCTCCTGTTTAAGAATTGGAAGATGTTACTTTAAGAAAAACACTTAAACTGATTTTTTTTGCTCTAGATTGGCAATCATGTGGAAGAGATTGGAATAAGATGGAAAGTTATATTTCAGTTAAAGATTTAAATGTTTACAAAAAATCAGGTGTTCACATATATAAATAAAAAAACCTTTTCCAAATATGAGTTTTATGTTTTTATGCTTTTGAAATACTGCAGTATATCAGTTGCATATAAAAAATTATTCCTGTCCACCCAGGTCTATTGTTGAAATGTATGGGGATGCTATTTAAACATTCCATGAACAAGTTCATACACATCACAAAATGCTGGATCAGATCTGTTTAGGTAGTTTCTTTAACAGAGTAACTATTGCTAAAATAGCAAATGAATGCTAGATAAAATAATTTAGTGTGAATATGAGGGCAATTTTTGACTATCTCCAGGCCAAATTTATAATCAAAATGGATAATGGAATAAAAACCATATTTTAAATCTCTGTGAAAGAGGCCTTTTCAAATTAGAAGTGTAATTGGGCACAACCTAATTGAAAACTAGGTGTGTTTAATGAGATTGTATTCTTGTCATTTGTTTTAATTTAAATTTATATAATTAAAATGTTTTAAATAAATTTTATAAGTAGCTGAGCCAGAATTTATTAGGAAATTATTTCTCATTAACAGATCAATTTTTTATAATATGTATGCTAATCAATTCACAAGTGCAAAAATATTTCTAACTCCCTCAGTTTTGAGAATGGTCACTGTCAATAAAATAATTAGTAATCTCTCTCCCTATTACATTTCCCTTTGACTTCTACTATTCACTGCATGTTAATTTAAAATTTTAAAATGTTAAAAATACACAATTGTTAAATTTATTTTTTGAAGTTTCTTTGGATGGGACTTTTCTAAACTTATAAATGATAGAACTTTGCTTTGATTCTATTCTTTGTTCATAATGTTTTTTATATGTCAACAACAGCACTACAGGTTTATGTATTAAAAAATCAAATCCCTACGGGCACTGTAACAAATGTATTTTTAGTCTATCGGCATAGCAGATAAGTCAGCTGGAGACTTCTGGTGTTTCCTGTTGCAAAGCAGCTCTGGAAAAAATGAGTTGAGAGTCCCAAATCATACTTGTTGCTCCATGGGTTGGCACATTTTTTTTCCTGGAGAAACAGAAAAAGAGGCACAAAGTAGTTTTGTCAGCAATATGTTGTTTTATTTCTTGAAAAATAGGAGAAATAATACAAATATTTTGGAGGGAGTATGATTTCACTTTTCTAAATTCATAAAATTTTACCCTTTATATAGTCAGAGACACTTTCATAACAGCGTCTTTAAATTTTTGAGATTGAGATTTTGGCCATGTAGGATATGAGATGGACAGAAAATAAATTTCCTAAACAAATAAATTTAATGTTATCTTTTTAAGATTCCAGGTTCATTTCATTGTAATTAAGTGTTTTAGTTGATTAAAATACTCTAAAATATTTATGTATCTTTTTTATACTCTGATTCAAATTTGCAGAAAATGCAGCACCACTTGAAACATGCATCACTATAACAGATAGTTATATTTCTGTTTAAACAATGTAGCAGATTGATTAGGGAGAGAGATCTAATTTAGTGTTAGAGCATTCCTTTGCATTCAGAAATACTGTGTTTCAATTCCACTAAAATACTGCTACCTGAAACCTTAGCAGTGGCCACTGTTGAATTAGATGTGTTTTTCAAAATTGGTAGCTTTATGATGGGTGGAGTTCTGGGAGTTGAGGTCCACACCTTAAGGTTGCCAAGTTTGAAAAATACCAAAATTATAGTAGAGAGATCATATGTTTGGCTTCTTGTATGTCTGATTCCTATATTCTTTGCTATTTCTACCAACTGTTTTTTCTAAGTGACCTAACGTAGATACACGGAGACATTGCGATATGGAAGTGTGGTGAGTGAAGAAAGAATGGATTCCATGGGATTCAGATTCTGGAAGCACTATGAAAAAACCAGCTGATCTGTGAGTCCAGGCTGGAGCAGAAACAATCTCATAAAACAGCAATAAAGAAATGGGTTTTCTTTTCTTTTTTTTAAAGGTGCAACTCTATATTTTGCATATCTTTCACCAGAGAAGTAAGATCACCTCTTCCATAGTTGACTGAAAACCAGGAAAGAAACACTACAGCCATGTAGAAATCTGTGTTAAAAATAGGGGAATTACAATACATAGCTGGATATTAGTGAAACATATGCAGATTAGATTTATAATCTAGAGGCCAATTTGAGCTATGGAATTTTGCTATTGCGCATAATGCAGTCTGAGGGAATACTGTTGTAGCTGCAAGCAACTTTGGACATCACTCTCAATTTCTTTTTTACTTTTGTGGCTTTTCAGCCTCTAGTGTTCTTATGTTTGATATAACTAGAAACAACTTATTCTGGGGTCAGCCTTTAGTTAAATATTTCTCCTTGATCAACCTACTGCTTGGATTTTTATTTGCCCTTGCTGTCTCCTGAGTAAATCTAGAGGGGTTCTGTAATGTGCCAGCAGTTGATAAAATTGGATTCAGTATGCCTATGCAGTGAAATGCAGAGATGTGTGCTCTAATCTGCCCAAAGCTGCCACATTAAAAACCAAAATAAAGTTTGTTTCTTATGGTGGTCTGAAAAAGTACCCTAAACGGAGATTTCAAAATCACACTTAACACTAACCTCAGTGCAGAAGTTCAGCAAGCTTTTCATCGTAAAACTGAAAGTTCTCTTGAATGTCTTCCCAGGGTGTAAATGCCTTTGCTTCTTCTTCCTCCTGCTCTACAAAGTTTTGCCAGACATACTCAAAATCTTGAGGTTTCATGATCCTCAATTTACAACCAGCTGTTTTCATTTTCTTCAAGGCAGCTTGTATGTCAGGTTCCTCCCACATGAATAGACGACCTACTGCAATGGAGAGGTGTAGGTTCTTATTCTTCTGAAGTGCTTTAGCTATCCGATCAGCACAACCTACACAAGGGCTACAGCTGGCATACCAGGTGACGTTGTAGCGCAAGCCAGACTCGCACTTGGGCAAGATGGAATTGAAGAAAGCATCTTCTGCATGGGCTGCTGCATGTTCATCTTCCAGATAGCCCCGAAAGATTTTGGACTCTTTGCTCTGAATCTCTATGATGTAGCACAGGAAGGTTTTGTTTCTTCCTGAACTGTATTCAACATTCTTGAACTGGAAATTGAAAAAGCAGGCTGGAAGCCGTTCTCTGAGAAAGGAGTGAAAGTATCAGTGTGGATACAGAGTTTGAAATATAACCCCCTATAACAGTTTCAATTTTGTTACGATAGTTTTATAACAACACTATTGTCCCGCAAAGTATACAAGTGGGAAGTAATCTGCCAATTCCTATTTCCCACTTACAGTTTATGCAGAAGCAATTTTACCAATAAGTATTCTGGAGGTATATGGAATAGAAATTGCTAGAAGTTTACTTTGAATTGGAAAAAATAAAAAGAGGAATCACATAATATTACAACTATCAACAGCTTTTTCTTGTTTTTAGAGCAATTTTTCTCCAATGTAGAGCTGTCTAAATGCATTGGGCAACATTTCTCACCCGGATACAAATGAATGAATTTCAGTTCAGTAGTTTATTTTATTGGGATTTAAATTGGAAAGTTGTGCAAAGGGCAAGCTGTGTGCTGTGTACTGTTTTTGTAATCTATTGGAGAGATATATCTAATTAAAAGCATAATTTACATTTTGTTCATTTTCTTTTATAATGGTGATGCAGTCTACTAGAGAAGTATGTAATTATTTTACATTTTCATTATCTAAAGCTGGTAGCCAGTAGCCAGTAAGCAACTTACTGACATTTTCTTGTCTACCAGTTTTCTTCTCAGAATAGATTTGTTTTAACTCATGCATTACCCAGTCAATATTATTTAATATAAAAGAATAAAATCAATAGAGCACAAATAGTTATTTTACTAAAAATGTGGAATAGAATTCTTGAGTCTGTAAAAATAAACCTTTAAAAACATTTAGCACTCTTTTCTTAAATTGCAATGTGCTTTAAATGACTTTTATACCAGAAGCCTTGTGGAAAACAAATGTAAACCATATGTCTTCCTTTTTTTATTATTGTTTTAAAGATTCCCAAGTGTGTGTTCAGTGAGACATGAATGTGTGAAAATACCACAGAATAATTTCAATGGTAAATTGGTAGGAAAGGAAAAATGTTTAATGTTCCTGCCCCAGGTGTTCCCAGAGACAACATTAAACAATACTAAGTAGCCTAGCTGTTGCAGTGTAAGATGATGGTGTAGAAATAGTACGATTGTACCTCCAAAACATTTACAAGTCTTTTTCTGCAGGTCTGTAGCAATGGCAATGGATAAGATTTTTTTTTTTGCCTTTTCATTGCAGAGAACCTCTCACGCCCCCTTCCCTTCTACTCCAGTCCAGTCCAATTAAAAGATTAAGAAGGAAAGCAAAGCAATCTTCATAACACATATATTCACAGACTTTGGATGCATGCATGTCTCCCTTATAATGATAATTGCCAGGAAATTCAGCTGTCAGCACCACTTCAATGATCCTGATTTGTTAGGCAGTTGATCTATACTGCTGTGAAGGATGAGATACACAGATTTTAAATTAACCTCTGCTTTCTGTATAATACTGATATACAGTTTATATATGCTGTTGGAAAGTTAAAGTCAGAAAACTTTAAACTCTTTTTTTTTTTTTTGAAAAATTGTTAATCCCTGTTGTTTTCTCCCTCTGGGTTCCAGCTAGCAAATTTTTATACCACACATTTTTTGACAGCGTGCTCACTATTAATGAGTATTGAAGTAGTTTTCTCATTATTTTTATTGACACTAAGAATTACAGGTAGCCTTCAACTTACAATAGCTCATTTAGTGACTGTGCAATGTTAACAACAGCACTGAAAAAATGACTTATGACCCTTTTTCACACATATGAAAATGCAGCATCATGTGATCAAAATTTGGACACTTGGGAATTGACTCACACGTATGACCGTTGCAGTGTCCAGGGATCATGAGATCACCTTTTGTGACTTTCTGACAAGCAAAGTCAATGAGGAAGCTGGATTCACTTAACAACTGTGTTACTAAATTAACAACTACGGTGATTCACTTAACAACTGTGGCAAGAAAGGTTGTAAAATGGGGCAAAATTCACGTAACAAATGTCTCAGCAACATAAATTTTGGGCTCAATTGTGGTCGTAAGCAAAGGGCTACCTGTATATCCGTATGTTATTAGACAAATCTTTTTAGTTATTTCAGTATGATTATATGAAGGGTGCGTCCTGAAAATAATTGAGTCTTCCACCCCATAAAACTTTTTTTTTTTTAAAGAAAGGCTATACATTTTGTTTTGGCTAAATAAAATTTCAATAAAATAAATGGCCAAGTTATTCTATTGTTAACAGTCAAAACTAAAAAATATTGAAATATCTTTAAGATTAAAAAAATGATTATCTCACGAGGTTTTCTGAACTACAGAACAATGTTTAATTTCCACATTGAAATAAAATATAGAGGCACAAAAACTGATGGTGGCTGTGCACAAGAGAGTTATTAGGTGTCACATTAGCATTCTTGTACTCGTGAATGGATTGGTCTTTTTGTAATCTGTATTAAAGAATTTTGAACCTCTTCTAGATTAGTTCGTTTATGAAAACTTGCATTTTAAACATTCTTCTGCCTGAGAAGAGCTATCTACCTGGAGATCAGTGACAGGATGCTATTTCAGCTAAGTTGCTTATGTCTTAAAAATGGTTATAAAGGAAATTGGCTTTAAAAAATAATCATGGATTTCAGGTTTTGGCAACTATGATGACCAGGGTTATTTCTGGGTAGCCATTTCCATTATCCTTGATTGGTGGATTTCCTGCTTCTTTACCCCTCCCATTCATTCTGGAAATCAAGTACCAATTACTTTATTTTTAGTGGATATCTTTGGGAACGTGTTGTGGACTGATAAAGAAAAAAACCTCATATCGTTTGGGCTAGAAGGGCAAACTGCTAAAACTATAGTTAGTTTCTCCTGGTTAAAATGTGATGGGGACAAGTTGACGGTATCATCATATTTACCTGGCAGCAGAGATAACATAATCATGAACTGCTTCTAACTGCTTAATTTTGGCTGCAGAACAATGTAATGTAAATGAATGCTCCATATAGCTCAAGAAATGTAGATGGCTACCTGTAGAATAAATTATGTTGAAAAATGGAGCAAGGAATAATCTTAATTCTAAAAACTGATCAGGCCATAGGACACATAGTTTCACAGATATATTGGTTTGGAGCAGCGTTAAAAGAAACTTTGGCAAGAAAGCAAACTTGTAATCTTGTGATTGTAGCTGAAATGTTTCAACTGCCAGGGATAATTAGGCAGCACTGTTGCTATGCTTAAGGTTTTTAATTCCTCATTAGCTAAATGTCTTCTTTCATCAGGCTAATATGTAAATAATTGAAACTGTAACTTAATTTTGTGGCCACAGGGGTGATGTAAATATTAGAATAATACTGTTTTATGGGTAAAACGTTTAAATTAAACCTGATGAAGAAAACTGGCATTTTATTGAAGATGTAAAGAAATTTAACAACATTACAAATGTAGGCTACTAATGTTCCCTTTATTTTAAATAAGAGTCAATCTATTAATTGAAAGTAATTTGACACAGATTCCTTAACTGAAATTTTTAGGCCTGGGATAAAATTCCAATACATAATCATTCTAATCTAATCCATGATGACATTGTTGCAATGATGACATAAGGCTGATGGTGAGAAAGACCTCATCATGTGTATGACCTTTAGTTTCTTGGAGATAACATGAAATATAAATACCATCAATAAATTAAACATTATGCTTTTCTGGTTCCACAGAGTACATATCTTCTAATTTGCTTTTCTAGGAGTCTACATAGAACTCCCAGAATTAAAGATTCTGCCTTTCATTAACCTATTTAATTTGGGACCTGTCACTCTCAATCCAATTCACTTCACAGGCTGATTGTTGTGAGAAAATAGGAGGTGGGAAAAGTAAATAAAATAAATTATCCTACCTGGGACTCTACCCCTAAATTTAAGACACATCTGTTTTCAGGTGAAGGGCTGCACTTGGACTTGAATGACATGATGGGGAATCATACACCAAAAAGACTTATTGAGGTCAAACCAGACATTAAATATGATTTATTCCACTCACAGGTAAACTTAAAATTACATATTTAAGTAATGTTATATATTTTAATGAATATTAGCATGAGTATCCTCCAGTCACATCATTTTTGTTATGATTAAAATTACAATTTAACAACTTCTGACAGTCTCTGGGTGCCATTGCCTATTGTGGGACACACACACACACACACACACACACACACACACACACACACACAGCCTTGATCTTTCATTCAGTACTACTTTCCTTTGCATTAGAAACTATTACTTTAGGCAGCAGTTCCTGTAGGGCAGAATACTTTAAAAGGGTTAGAAGAGGGAGCTGTGAGGGCTTTGTACCTGTCCTAGTCTTATTAATCTTATATGCTGCTAAAACATCATTACCTCAGAAATGAGCATGGTACTCTGAAGGGAATGGAAAAATCCCATTGTATGCTTTGGTTCAGCTACCAGAATATCTTGGGGCAGCTTTGATTCCACTGACCAGAAGCAATCCCCAAAGGCATTTATGGATCATGAACTGGGATTATTTTATGAAGATTCTAGTGTGGGAGTGTCAATCTTGGCAACTTTAAGACTTGTGCACTTCAACCATAGTTGGCTGGGGAATTCTGGGAGATGAAATCCATAAATCTTAAAGTTCCCAAGATTGGATATCCCTGCTCTAGTTTATAATCTTATTAGGGAGTTCAGTGGGATTTATTGCCTAAAGAATGGAGCATTTGCTTATATTCTTACTGTAGTTTCAAATAATACAATACTGTCTATAGCAACAATGACATTTGCAAATTGGCCCAGATTGCCTTGTTGCTATTTTTGCCATTAGACAAAGGAATGAGTAAAATTTAGCCATTGCGCCACCCTGGCACGGCTTAATGGGCTAGGCTAGAAAAATTAATGCCTACCATAAGAACTGAAGCTTAGAGAGCTTTCATCTAAAATGTGTCTATTGATTTGGATAATAGCAAAGTATAGTTCAGGATTTCATGCAAGCTTCACTTATTAACACTTATTTTTCCCTTTCCTTATCAGTGCTTTTTAACAGAGGTTTTGATATAGAAAATATGCATACTTTTAAGCAGTCTTCACAAAGCAATACTGTACTGCTTAGTCATAGATAAGATTTATTTTTTTTTTTCATTTATAAAGGGAGAATAATAATTTCAGTGCCACACATGATCATGCTAAAATAAGTGGGTTTGCTCCAGTGGTGAAATTCAATTTTTTTTACTACCGGTTCTGTGGGCGTGGCCACAGGATTAAACATCACCAACACAGAATTAAACTTCATCAGAGTTACAATGTAATAAGGGGAGAGGCAGTTTCTATGAGCAAGGCAATAAAGATTAGGCTAGAAACAGCTGCCTTATTTACAGGATCAACCCTGTAAAGTTAATCTTTACAGGATTAACCCGGCAAAGTGGGGAAAAAAACAAAAGGAGATTTCTTCTAATAACCGGTTCTATAGAACTGGTGTGAACGGCTGAATTTCACCTCTGGTTTGCTCCAGATATATCTCAACCTGGCTGAATATAATTTAAGTCTCTCCCCATTTTACTGCAGGACAATCTGCATTACAATCTGCTTTCATTATTAACAGCAAAATCTTCACATGTCAGACTGGCATTTCTTTTTAAACAAACCTGTAAACATGTTAGCATACACAGATTCCTAAGAAAGAAGCTGGTTCTGTCAACTTGGCAATGAAATAAGGCTCTTACCCTGTGACAATTTCAAAGGGTGGCAATTCCTCCAGTTCCTTTGGCTTTTCTGCCTCTGTGGATTCCTCTGCATTTTCAGCTTTTTCAGCCTTTTCGGCCTTTTCACCATTCTGGGCTACTGGAGGTTGTTCCTGCTTCTCAGCCATCCTGTTGTACTGTAGTGGGTGCCCAAAGACTACAGCAGTGGCCAAGAACTGGGCATAGGCTTCAGAAGCAGAAATTGGGCAGGGCAGGAGACAGAGAGCTGGAAATGGCAGTTCTCAGGAGCTATATATGGAATGGGAGCAGTGGCAGAGATGGGAATAGGCTAGGATGACCCCAGCACTCCTCAGATATCATCTCCTTCATTTTTAACTCTAGCCTGAGACATTCTTTTGCTCCCCTTTTATTTTAAATATGAAGTGATGAGTGGAGCATGGGTGGATTAGGTAATGGAGGGATGCAAAAGTAACCTATATATCCATAGCCATGATAGAAATCTGACACTGTGCAGAAAAGCTGGCCGCTCTCCTATGCTCTTGGACTTACTGAGATGCCTTCCTCCTACCCTTGAAGGACCACCTTCCAGAGGTGCCAGAAAGAGGCAGGTAGCTTTGTTAAAAAGAATGCTCCTAATATTATTAGGTGGAACTGAAATAAAATGTCAGAGGGTTGGGTTTTTTTTGTTTTTTTTTTGCTCATACCTGAGTTTTGTTCCTGACATGAAAGTGACAGCTTTAAAATGCCTTACTTCCTAGGCAAATGTATTGAAAAGCACAGACTGAAAATATTTCAGGTGAAAGTATTGCGCTATTATATGAACCTAATTGATTTCAGTTTTCCTCACCTCCTTAGGCAGCTGACAGAAAACCTGTTGGACACAGTTTGACTTTCATTGAAGATTTAAGAATGCTATTATAAAAGCCTTCTAATGCTCAGCTGGCTTTTTCCTTTGTGACTTACAGTCAATCTGGCAGTGTGAATATTGTGCTCAGCTGGAATTCCAAGTTAAGGGACCAGCGCCAATTGCTATTATCTTGAGGCAAGATATTAAAATAAAAAAAAGTGCAAATGAACGTGGAAATGTAAAAAATCTAAGTAGATGAGGTATGAAATTGATTCTGCTTGAGATATGGAATGGTATGTGCCATGGATTCTGCAGCTGGCTTGTAAGAAGTAAAACTTGGTTCATTCTCTGGAGCAAGGAATAGAAGTGTACTGATTTTGCTTGTTAGAGCATCTAAGAAATATATTGCTTATTCATTATTCATGTTCATATTAATTCAGCCATATTATTTTGTAGATAATTGCATTACTGAGATATGCAAGGTAGAAGCTAAACACGTGGATGTGGTATGACAGATAATCTTGTACTTTGTACTCACTTTCACAACCTTTTAAAAATATGCATTATCAAAACTGCTAAGATGGTCAACATATTGTTATACATTGATACATCACATGATTCTCAATTATTTCTGATAAATACCTATTACAACAAAACACTCAACAAGCATATTTGTAAAATATATACATTTGCAAATATATATTAGCCATATTTACAATTAGAATCTTTGTGTAATTTACAAATATAATATGTGATGTGAATTTAAAAATAGTGGCATTTTTTGCACTTGCAGAAAGTCCTTTGGTTTATAAAAAATGAGGCCCTTTTTTGTTTTGCTGATTCATTTACCTTCTGCAGCTCTTTCAGAATTCAATGTTTGAAAACAGTATCTAGAATAGTTGTGAATATAGCACAAATGGCTATGTTAGAGGGGGAACAGTGAAATATCTTGCTCTGTAAAAAGAAATGTAGATTTTTTAAAACAAAGCTAACTCTCAGAATAATCCAGTAAGCCTTTGTAAATCCATTTCAGTCTATTTAGCTCAATTTTTTCTTATCTAAATGAAATGTTTTATTTTTTTCTTCAGTTCTTCTTAATTACAAAATGACTGCTAATGCTCAAGCTCAGTGGTGGAATTCAATTTTTTTTACTACCTGTTCTGTGGGCATGGCTTGGTAGGCATGGCTGAGGGGATCATGTGACTGGGTGAGCAGTTTCTGTAAGCAGGGCAATAAAGATTAGGCTAGAAACAACACCAGAATGCTTCTTTCCTGCCTTCCTTACAAAATTAACCCTGTAAAGTGGAAAAAAACAAAACAAAAGGAGATTTCTTCTAACAACCGGTTCTCCGAACTGCTTAGAAAATTTACTGCTGGTTCTAGCAAACTTGCTAAAACTTGCTGAATTTCACCTCTGCTCAAGCCTCAGAATTATTTAGCAGAATTTCCATTGTAGCAGCACTGATTAACAGGTAGTACTGGGACTGGTTGTTGGGAAGTGTAGAACAGACATGGTGGATTTGGTAAACTACATTGCTGGTGTGGGTTTTGTTATAAAAATTGGCTAATTAAGAACAAATTCAAATTCAAATTTTATGAATTTGTTTAAATCTCAGTATTCCAAACCTATGACTGTCACATTTGACATTTTACAGAGGAATTATAGGGATGGGAATCCTGAGCTGCTGAGTGATACTCTTCCCCTCCCCTTCTTGTATCCCTCTGGCCTGCTTTATTTTTGGAAACTCTTGACTGCTGGATTAATCAGGGTCCCATCATTCTTACTGCTTTAACTTTCAGTGGAGCTAGCCAATCCTTGCAGATCAATGTTCAGCTTTAATCTTATCTCTGGAATGTAGATCCAGGCTTGAAGTTTTCTCTCCTCAGCTGCTGCTGAACTCCTTCTAGGGCAGAACTCGGCATTTGTACAGACAGACCACCAAGGGCTCTGCGTAGACCAGCCACAGATGTTATGGAGTGATGCTATGCTTATCAGAAAACTCAGGAAATCACACCACAAGAATTCAAGAATCTGCAACGCAGCAAACGACCCAGAAAATCACAATACAAGACCAAAGACACCACAGCAATAAAACTCACAAGGTCATCACACAACCCATTACCCAAGCTGTTACAACACAGG
>JANHFJ010003284.1:12662-23323 GCA_032468195.1 Cerberus rynchops
GATTTGAGGCCTGAGCTGCCACAGAAGATGTTTTGGAGATTTCCTAGCTTCTCTATACAGTAGTTGTGGCTGCTCAATATCTATGGCAACCATTATTTATTCAGTGAATTCAAGGGGAGATCAATATCCATTGCTAGCCCCATCAGTGCAAGGTCTGGAATTCCAGCAGGAATGTGAAAATACTCTTTCAGGAAAATACAGACAGCTCAGCCAATCTTTGCTATTTGGATTACTTTGTAATTTTGCAGCATATTTACTTTTTAAAGGGGTTAGAAATTAAAATGCTGTCAGTTAGCTATTTATATCTTAAAATAAATTATTGTATTATTTGCAAAGTACTGAAAAATATGATGTCTAGGTAAAATAATCCTATAACACGTACACTATGTCCCAATATTCCACTTCTATTAGGTCTCTTAGCAAGAGGAAAAAGTTTGATTTTTGTTTGGTAACAAAATGTAAGGACAGATTAGTTTACAGCACTATTAACTAGACCAAGTGTCTTTCTAATCCAGCATTATTGCTATGACAAACACCATTCTGATGGAAAGCAAAAACAGCTGCATATACAACTCTACTTTGTAGTTACTCTCAATTTTTCAGGTAACTGGCATTCAGAAGTATATGCATCTGAACATTTTACCTTTTTACTGTTTAATTTCTAACCTCTCAGAACCATATTTTCCAAATACATTTTAAATGACAAAGTTACTTTGTTTACTGTAGTCTTATTTTCATTGTCAATAGAAATTTTTATAATCTACTCCAGTTTCATCACTGGAGGTTTTCAAGAATGAACAACTATTTGTCCAAGTTGGTATAAGGCAGGCGTATCAAACTCTATTTGATTGAGGGCCACTTTAGGGTTGTATTTGACCTTGGGGGCTCCGGATAGGCATGGCCAGCTCGATGTTACTTGTGTTGACAGCGGCTGTGGTGATCCAAGCGCTCTGTCAGCAAAAATGGGCTTCCGAGCTCCATTTCAGCTGCAACAGCCTCCTGCAACCCTCTGCCAACAAAAATGGAGTTGGGAGTGCCAACCATGGCCCTCACATGCTTCATTTTCGGCTGCGATGACTCCATTTTCACTGGCAGAGGCACGGTGGGCTGGTCCTTCGCTGTTTTCAGGGAAGCCCTACAGGCCAGATCTAAGGATCATGCCAGTCAGATCCAGCCCCCGGGCCTTGAGTTTGACACCCCTGGTATAAGGTCTCCAGCATTGGGGCTTGGATTAGAAGATCTCCAAGATCCTTTCCAGCCCTATGACTCTATGATATCATAAAATTTGCAATCAATTTCTTTAGAAAATCACTAGATTTATTTAGTGTATTGAATATCGTAAGTGGGCTAGTAATATATATTACTATTTCACCTAGATTAGTAAAACACAATAATATATAAATGTTAAAAAGATGTATATTCAAATACCAATGTCTAGGCCATCTAACCACTAAAGCGCAGCATTGTTTATATTTAAAAAATCAGATACTGGATCGGTATATGCCCATAGCTTACAGCCGGTCATGATGTGATTTATAGTTTGATGTGGGACCCCCCCATCACACTGTGGGGAGGATACTGTACCCCATTTATACAGAGTCTCAGCAGATGCCATGCGAGGTGTGAATCCTATTCAGGATTTTCTATTGCTGACATGATAGTTCAAAGTCTAGCATCTTTTCTGGTCATATATATGTCTTCCTATGTCTGGGCATTCAGCAGCCCTTTTGGCTTTCTATTGACAATAGATGTTAAAGTTATTGGGCAGATGTTTTGAAGTGCAGGGTTCCCCCCCCCTAGATTTCTGGCTGATAAATGAGATAACATCCATCATTAGGAGTGAGTTGTTCATAATTTGACTGCATTCTCTCACTAGTGCATCTTGCTTTAAAGCTGGTGGTGCTATTTGGCTCAAGACAGGAAGCAAACAAGTTGGAATAGTTTTAATAATCTGTTTATAATCCCCATGGGGTTGTTGAGTCTGGCGTATAACTTACTAGTATGTTAAGCCATACAGGGGCACAATATTCTGCTGCACAATAGACCAGACCTGAAGTGTTGATGATCTGAGGGTGGCAGCTGAAGTTCCCCATTTAGTTCCACATAATTTCTGGAGTATGATGCTCCAAGTATTGATTTTTGCCACCATCTAGGTGTTTCTTGTAGGAAAGAGTCCAGTCCAATGTTACTCCAAGGTATCTTGGATGGGGATCACAGGGGAATAAGTTGTTGTTTAAACAGACCTTCAGGCTTCATATGCTAATTGGTTGTTAAGATGGAAGCACATCATTAGAAGCCTGCTTCCATTGGAAGCCTGCTAGGCTTAGCACCTGGTCTACGCTACTCCGGTCTTGTTAGAAGCCAGCTTGTTCCATGGGCAGATGTTCATCTATCCTATTTATAATTAATCTTTCCAGGAGTTTGTAGCCGCAAAAAAGGATGATTGGATGGTAGCTTTCAACTTCTGTCTTCTGGTTTGTCAAGTTTTAGAAGTGATATTATTTTAACTTTTTTGAATTCTGGTGGGAGGCAGCCATTGAATTTGCTGAAATTTAGTGATTCTCTATATTGTTCCTACTTCTTATGTCGAACTGCATCCAAGCTGTGTAAGAGATTATCAATGATCTCTGGATCACCACTCTGTAGGAAGATTTAGTAGAGTCCTTCAATCTCTTCATTCCATTATGGGATGTATTCTCCTCTAAATCCTCAAGGTACAGTATATATTTTGTTTCGCTGAGGCAATTATTGCCTTCTTGAATCTATGACATTGCTGACTACTTGGTGGAATACAGCTTTATCAAGATTTGCACCAGTTGTATTTTTGAAACTTCCATCAGGGTCTAGAGATACAGCAAATTAGGAGTATGTGGATTCCAACTTCCACCAAGATAGGTTGGTGTTGATTGTGCAGTAATATCCAGTACTTTTCTGGTTAAGGAGACTGGCTGCTAGTTTGAGCCTTCTGTGATGACATATATGTTTGATTTGGTTTTGCAGTTCCATGCCATTGATTTAAGCATGCCCTGGTTTTTAGCGATGAAAATCAATTGGATTTTGTTTGCTGCAGTCCAGTTGGACAACTGTTCACCATTGTCCTCAGTGGAAAAGTAGTAATGTGAGGGCTATTGAAATCACCTGGGTGGATTGTTGGGTGCAGCTTGATGTTCAAGACATGCTGTGGCCATGCTATCAGAAGTGGTTTATAGATTTACTGTTAAATTGCCTAGTTTGAAAACTATTTCATGGATATTGTTGTTTGTAGAGATAGACAATAAGGAGGTATTCTCTACATTCCTTCTCACATATGTAGCAATGTCATAGCTATAGTGACAGGTGGCTCCCGACAAGTTGTAGCCATAAATCTTGCCTCTTTTGAGTTGCTATTCTTCATTTTCTATGTGCATTTCTTAGAGGATGACCATATCTATGTTACTATCCAATAAACGTTTGGAAACTTATTGGCTTTTGGATCTGCTGAGCCCCTCAACACTGATTTGGCAAATTCAAATAATATTACCAATCTCTCTTATTATTTGGGCCTGAAAAAAATTTATTTTTTGTTTTTGTTGCCATGTATTTTGAGAGTCATGATACGGAATAGTTTGGCTTCCAGCAGTTGCTAGTTCATTTAATTCACACTGTTGTGCTACCCAAGGTGCATCACAAGGAGGCAAATTAACTTCACACTTTCACACATGAAATGCAACCTCAGGATTCTTTTGTGGTGAAATTAAACTGGTATCAGTGGTATCCTTTGAGAGGGCAAGGAGAAATGATCAGACTTATATCAGGAATATTGCAGTTGAAACTCTACTCCTTTTCTACATGCATTCCAAAGTGCAACATCCTTGATTGGTATAAACTAATAATAAGTTTATATTACAGTATAGATATATTCTGGGGCAAAATGTTTACAAGTCTTTTTTAAATGCAGATTTCTAGAATTATTTTCCTTTGAGGATATCCAGACTTATGACTTAAGCTATTCCTATCATATGCTGAGACTGGTTTTATTCTAAGCATCTGAAAAAAAAATCCTGCCCAATATTGTTCAGTTTGGCAACATCATGAAAAGCATTCTGGTTGGATTAGAGACTGCTGTATCTATTCATTGGACAATTCTGCTGCTGTGCCTCCATGCCTTTTTGTTCCAGGAAAGATTCTCTCAATTGTTTTTCTTCCAATAGTGTTCTTTCTGAAGGATTTGCTTTTATATGTCTGCATGTTTACACACATACACACGCACACTTAAAATAAATGTATACCGCCCACTCGCCAAATACGTCTGCATAGCAAACAAAACCCCCCCCACTTTTAACATTAAATACTTTGAAAATTATGAAATAAGAACACACAATAAGGTAAAAACATACTGCACCACACAAATCATATTGTATAGTCATATTAGTCCAGCATATCTGACTTCCTGGCCAAATTCCTGAATGAAGAACTAGGTTTCTAGGACTTTTTAAAAGATTGTCAGAGGTAGGGTCAACCACATGGTCCTAAAGATAACTAAAGCCTTGTACCAGCAGTAGCTCAGTCTGAGGATATGCAGTAGAATATTTCACCAGTTACAATGTTATATTAATGGTGCCTGATGTCCTGGAAAACTTAGCAACATAACTCAGTTAAATCTTTGATATAATTTGTACACTTTATATTGTAATTTTGATTGTTTTTAGTCTGATTATTGAAAAGATGTAATGTATTTCAATGTAATTTTATATTAAAATTAATTTAATTGCATTGCAGGCATACATTCTTCTCGGAATTTATTAAGATGAAAATTTACTCACATATAGTGGAATATAAATATCCATAAAAATTTATTTTGAATAAAAAAGTACTAACCTGTAATCATACTTAGAGCTGATAAACATGCTAAGGCTGGGATGTCAAGGTTGAGGCTTTGTAAATTTAAAGAAAAATCTTTAATTGAGTCAAGCCACTCCCCAAATCCACGAAGGCACTGAAGTCGATGAAGTACAAGCCCTTTGCAGAAAACAAGCTTGTCTTCACTAATGTCAGATCTTCAATGAAAAAAAAACATACTCTATGAATATAGCTAACTTTTCAGTATATAGCCTGCAACATAATGCACACTGAATACTACCAATAGATCCATACATGCTTCTCATTTTGAAATATGCTACGTTTGAGACATATAAAGCAAGCTGATCTCGCACCCAATTTATTAGGATAATAACTGAATATAATTGTAGCTATTAAGGGTGAAACTTTGAGTGTTCTTTTACCTATGGTGATGGATGAGCAAAGGCACATAAAAGAAAATGATGCCAATTGGAAGATGAATTTAGATGGACCTTAAACTTCCGGCACTCACTTATGTAGATAGTTACAAATTAATTCCTGGATAGTATCATTTCAGATAGTTAAGTCACACGTTTTAATATTCTTCCGTGAAATCAAATCCTTACAGCAAAGTATTTACTATGTTATAATAATATAATATTATTATTAAGTAACAATAATTTCCCAGATGATTAGGCATTTTTACAGTCAGTCAATCAAGTCAGTGAGTGAGTGAATTAAATATTATTCCTTCTGCTTAAGGGTACTGAAAGTGACATAGTATAAATGGAAAACAGAGAACCTAATAAAACCAATTAAAATTAAACTTCCAAAGACATGGTGAAGAGGAAGGCTTTGATTATTATGAAAGTCTAATGAGAAAGAAAACTCTTTCTCATATGCCCAGTGAATGGACCTCCAAAAGCCAAAAATAGGTCTCCTAAATATCCAAATAGATTCATATTGAGATAGATATTATAGCTTCTTAGCTCGCCAAGCTATTTTAAATATTAAAACCAGTATCTTAAATTGTACCCAGAAAATGATAAAGAGCCAGTGCAGGTCTTTTAATATAGTTCTTTTAGTATTCCATACCATTTAGCAGCTTTATTGCTGCATTTGATATTCATTTAGCCACTGAAATATTTCTTTAGGATAGCATCATTTCATTAATCAATGTGGGATGTAACTATGGTATCAGGAAGTATTGCATGCCCAACAAATGTTGCAACTGGCCTACTAACATAAACATTCAAAGGCTCCACCATATCATTTGGAAATCCAGAAACACTGGATAAAGGATAGAAAAGCACTCCATTTTGTTATTTCTGGGGAATTGCAAGTTTATGCATAACCTTATCCAGAGTTCTGATATCACTAGTAATGCTGTTTAAATTTTATTACTATTTAAAGTTGTTTTTTAAAGCTTCCCAAAAGTTTAAAGTTTCCCAAAGAACTAACAGAATCATACTACCTATAGCCAGGTCTCAGCATGTTATACAAGGCAATTAAAATGATTTCAGCAAATGTTCTCATTTCAATGAAAGATGAATGAAAGATTTGATTATTAATTTTACTATATAATCTACTTTGTGTGTAAACTAGCCCAATAAGAAAAAACAGCAGCTTTTTTTATATAAATAAGAAAACTTTTACATAAATAAACTGGGTTGCAGGTTATCAATCCATAAAACAAATATTTTGTTTTAATGTTTTAGTCAAGCAGATTATAAAATAATCAGTTTTCCACTATTGAATCTCAGATGTACCTTATGGATAGTCGTAATATAAAAAGTTCCAAAAAAGCTGATTCTATGAGTAAAGTTTGATCTTCTTTAGGGAGATCAGTAAATCCTGGGATTTTTTCTGCCCAGTCTCTAGATATTTCAATGGAGGCAGTGAGAAGATCATAGAATTGTTGTACATGCTCTGCTTCTGTACCTGCAGAAGTTTGTTCCGTAGAACAGTACTAGAAGAAAGCAATTAAAAATAGAAATGAAAAAAACTTTTTTCCCTCCAGATAAACATAGATCAACACTGAATGGTAAGAAATTATTATAAATAGTCAAATATATTTTAGTCTATACCTGGAGTTTATAATTATAATTAATTAATTAATTAATTAATTAATTAATTAATCAATCAATCAATTAATTAATTATAATTAATGCAAAGATACAGAGGAAGACCTAAGCAAGTCTTGTATCATCTTTAAAAACTGGCTAACTCTTCTTTTGGTGACTCAACCAGGCAACCACTATTTCTTCCTGGAATGAATCTATTATTGTGGATAACGTTTTTCTTGGTAAAATGCTAATGAAGGGGGTCTCCAGTTTAAATTTCTATTTAAAGTTCATTTATAGATATCAATCTGTCTTCCGGAATAAATTAGAAGGCTTTTTATGCATTTGTGTACTTATTTTTATATGGCTGTGTCAATAACCTTATATCCAATTTCTTTCTTTCTTTTCTTTCTTATGACAAAATACATTTATTTCAGATGACCTATATGTCTTCATGAATCTCAAATGCAGCAACTAATAACAAGAAGCTGAAATAAAAGCTATGCTATTATAATCACAAAGTAATGCAAGACATTGAAACAGAAAGAAAATATGGACACCAAAATGCTTTTTTCAACAGTTATCTTGTATTGCATAAAATATGCCTGTTCAGTTTTTCAGATAAAAGAAACTTTTACTGCTTACTTGGATAATATTACCACTAGCCACTTCCATTTTTTTACAAGTCTATTCAATTTATGTCATTTATAGCTTTTCACTGTACTGTTGTGCACTTGCAATCAGTCCTGTTTAAAAATTAATATCATATAGCCAAATTAGGCATTGTATGCATAGGATTACAAGCACCATCTTATTAGTAGTCATAGTCTTGATGGGAAAAAAAGGAGAACCAATATAAAACAGGGCCCAGCTCAGCAAAGTCAACCAATGGATACTATGTCTGATAGTTTTAAAAGTTGTTGAGAGTTTAATGAACTAGAAGGACTAAATTTCCCCAATCCATTTCCTAATATATATCACTCACTAAGAGGATCCAAGTAATCCCAATCTTTGCTGAGAGCCTAACAGAAACGAATATGGATGATTAATATATTCCAATTGTATCTGGAAATATGAGGCCACTCCCTTTTAAGTACTTCGTGTGGTTGACCAACACAATTTTCCAGGACTTCCAGATAAAAAGGAAGTTTTTTAAAAAAATAATAATATTGTGCATGCATAGTCTTCTTTCAGCAGAAAGAGACATAACCCTTATTCATGAAATAATTAATAAAAATATTAACAATTAGGGCCAGTCCTCACCATGTCAATTTAGCAAACCATTGCATTCATCATGGCCTTTCCATGATCTCTGCTCAGAGAGGATATTTTAGGCAGTGATGTGATGATACCAATAGAACTTTTCTACTGTTCTAGTTACTTGGTTGCATCAGAATGCACTAGTAGGTACATGATCCTATAATCTGTCTCCGTTCAGGAATAATTGCCCAATAGAATCCTCCTAGATCAGTTTCAAGAGTTGAGAGTTTGGGACCCTGATTATGGTGGTTATACTTCTACATCAGCAGGTATTTTCAGTCAATGGTCCAGAGGGACAGTGCTCAAGCTCCTAAAAGATTACATTCAGAGGAAACCTGTGGCAAAATTCATTTTCTGGTTTAAGAGGAGGTGTCATCTACATGCCAGTGGCACCCACTTGTATTCAAAATGGATGGATTCCAGTGGTGAAATGCAATTTTTTTTTACTACTGGTTCTGTGGGCATGGCTTGGTGGGCATGGCTGGAGGGTCATATGACTGGGTGGGCAGTTTTTGTAAGCAGGGCAATAAAGATTAGGCTAGAAATAACACCAGAATGGTTTTTCCCTACCTTCCTTATAGGATTAACCCTGTACAGTGGAAAAAACAAAAACAAAAGGAGATTTCTTCTAACAACTGGTTCTCCAAACTGCTTAGAAAATTTACTACTGGTTCCAGCGAACCTGCTAGAACCTGCTGAATTTCACCTCTACTAGGGTAACATCACTAGTCATAGATTCAGAGGCATGTCCAGGTTCAGAAAAGCAGGAAAGAGAGTGCTTATCTAGTTCAGTGCGGTTCCCTGTTCTAAATTGTTCTCTACCATCCAACCTTTGGTGCAATTCAGAACTTATACGGGATCTACATTTTGGATTGTAAAGCGTAAACTCTTTGGGAGGACTATTTTGGATAAAAAAGACCGGAAAAAAAGTCCTTGGTGCTCTCTGAGCTTGGTTGGTTGTTTGCAGACGTTTCATTACCCAACATCATCAGTGAGACAGTGTGTGGCATTTGCTCCCTGTTTGTATATAGTATCTTGCCCTGCCTGTATTGACGGGAGTACAGTTTTGTTCTTGGTCATTCCTTGATTAGGCTATTGCTTTCTGTTTGATTATTTGCTTGGGATCAATCCCTGTTTATCTGGTGTTGGTAGCTGGAGAGGATGTGTTCTGATTATTTTTTGTTTCCTTATTAGCTTTTTCATTGAACGGTGTGTAAATATGGTTTATCTCTATGTGTGGTTTATCTAAATGTGTAAATGGGGTTTATCTCCTTCTCTTCTAATGGAGGGAAAAGTGGTTAAACATCCTATCTCCTCTTCCTAATCTGAATGTTCCTTGAACTTGTCAAAGGGGATAGATATGGCGGCATATCTTAATTATGCACTTTTGTCCTTCTTTAATGGTGCCGAACACCCTCCCTGTTGTAAAAACAGTGATTTGCCTCAGGAGATTTAGTTCTTAGAGCAAATTAATTCTTAAGAGGGTTGGAAACACATGAAAACAGGAAAGGGCTTTGTGGGAAAAGCCATTTTAGCTTTTAAATAAGCTTTTCACTAGTAACCGGCATCCAGGGAATCAAACCTGAGAATTTAGTTCTCCTTTTCCAAATTTTCTCATAGGGGTGTGAATTCTATTCTGAATGTCTGGGAGGAAGGGAGAGACACAGCTGCATAGGAGGCTGTTGATAGCCAAGGCATGCATAACATGAGACCAGATACTATCTCATCCCAACTTTTCTCAGTCTAGTGCCCTCCAGATATGTGGAATCATTCCTCTTCAAATTCCAAGCCAGCATGTTCAACAGCTCTTAAGTTGAGTGAGATTCTGTTAGGATGTATTTATACTATTACTGTATATTTTATCATGTATCTCAAATGTCAACAGCTGCAACGTTTCCGAGTCTTTATATGAATCACCAGTTCTGTGACCACCAACTGTAAAGTATGATTTATCTTATTTCCTTCATCCACGATACTCTTATTCGTTTCTGCTTCTGGAAATCTTAAGTGTGCAAAATGCAACAAACCTGAGCGTATCGGAAAGAGAGCTCTTGAGAGGGTGACTAGCCTAGAGATTAGTGATGTGCTGAAGCTAACATTTTGGAAATTGATCCTTCCGGAGAACTCTGCAGCAGTGTTTCTCAATCCGTAGCCCTTTTAAGATGTGTAGATTTCAACTCCCAAAATTCCCTAGACAGCATGTGGTGCTGAAGTCTACCCATCTTAAAAGGTTTAAGATTGAGAGACGTTGCTCTAGAACATGGGGGTCAAACTTACCATGTCACATTGCTGTCACGTGATGTTTTGTGACAGTTTTCCCATTCATGGAGCTGGGGTGGCCTATGTATGGCACATCTGTTAGGAATGTAAATCTAACAGTTGGGTTGACAGTATATTAACCAGGATTGTTACTTTATCTTTAAGTATTGTAACTTTAAGAAAATGTGATTGGCTGCTGCTTCCTCAAGCGGCCATAAAGATGGAGCCAGAATCACTGGCAGATGCTGGTTACTGGTTGCA
>JANHFJ010003284.1:23725-35115 GCA_032468195.1 Cerberus rynchops
TACTCTCACAGGCTTTCAATGTAATTTAACTATTTAAATCACTATTGTCATTGCAAAGAGATTACAGTTATTATAATTCAGCACATAAATGTACAAACTTAAAACCCAGAGAACTAGTTAAATGATTTTATTCAGAAAAACATGAAACCTACTCTGGAGTAATCAAGTTCCTGGGGTGCAGAATCAGATAGGGCTTGTGCAAGAGCATTCATCATACTGACTGGAGGAGATGGAGGGGAGGGCTGCACAGGTTCTTGTTGCAAAGGACTCTTTGGTTTTGAAGGTAGCCGGCCTCTTCTTCCTTTCAAACTGTCAGTACGGACAACTAGTCAGGGAGAAAAAACAAAAACACAATCAAGCTTGAAAGGGACATTGGAAAATTTCTACTAGGAACCCAATAGAGTTAACAGTGCACAATCACTTTCAAATAATAAAGTCAAACAACAGAAGTGTTTATCTTTTTATACATTCATATTATTACTAACAGTTTCACTTCATTTATATAAGTGGATGTTATTGGGGAAGGAATCCATAGCAACAATTTAACAATGTCATTCACCCTAAGTGTAAATATGAGTTTTTCATAATAGAAGGTTTTCATATATCCCATAAATTAGAAAGACCCTAAGACATTTGCAATTAAAATATAATATTTGAGCTAATGCATTTAATACATGTATCTTTTTTTTAAAAGAATTTTTTATTTTAAAACACATACTCACAAAAAAAAAACATACATAACATAAAAAAAACATACATAACATGTATCTTATGACTTTATGAATATAGGATCAAGATAGTTATAGGCTTTCTTCAGCGGTAATTTGCATTAATGATTTTAATTAACTATAATGCCAAGTGATCAAAAATTCAGTTGATGTATTAAAATATCAACAGTTATGCATTCTGAGTTATTGCAGGACATGTATGATAAAATATAAATATAAAATATAATTTAAAAATATACATCAATAAAATACACTTTAATAATAATACTTTTGTAGTAATACATTGAAACTGCAAAAAGATTCAAAAAGAGTATTTTAATAATTAAAAATAATAATAATCAGCATCTGATTTTATGCATATAGATCGGTCACCACTGATAAATTACTAAATTTTTAATTAAATATAGTTCAGAACACTGCAAATTGTTATTTTACAAATAAAATGTAATAATTTCCTTCCTGTGTCTAAAGATTTAAAACAAGCATTGTGTGAAATCTTGGAAAGGCTTCCTTTAAAATTATGCCTAATTGCTTAGATTCATTGAAGAATTTACTTAGCATTTCGAATGAAGATAATATGCTTTTCAACACATGTATAAATCACATAGGGCATTCACCATTATTTCTAAAATTTGCCATTAAAATAAGAAAGCCATGCCTTTTAAAAGCAACCTATTTGGTATTAACAATATGTGAGCTAATATTGGTGAATGCTTTACCTTCTTTTACCATACCAACACTGAGACACTTCTGAAATCGGCAGTACTGACATCTGTTCCGACGACGCTTATCTACTAGGCAGTTTTTATTGGCCAGGCAAACATATTTTGCATTTTTCTGAACTGTTCTCTAAAAAATGCAATGGAAGGAAGATCATCTGAATGAACTGAGACCTTGACAACTGTTTTTTATATACCAGAATTAAAATGCAATTGTACACTTCTTATAAGTAGATAAAATTATTTCTCTAAAACAGCTTCCTTAAGAAAAAAAACCCCCAATACATTAATATTAATTACTAGCAGTAAAATTTAGGAGCATAGCTCAAAAGCTAGATAGACAACTTGTAGATGATAAAATCATGTATGAAGTTATCAAGTTGTCATGTTATACTTTTGGGGATTAAATTAATTTTAAATATTCTATTGAGAATAATTTTCTATTTGGTTTATATCTTTATAGTATGTCTTATTAATCATAGACTTATCCAAATAGAAGGACTATGGGCAGTCATTTAATGATGTAGCTAAATTCAATTTTTTAAATGTTATTAATGGGGTTTTAAAATGTATTTGTTTATTCATTTACTCTTTAAATTTATAAGAGTACTCAACTCAACCTTTCTCAAGTACTTATTGATTTATGAATCTAAATTATAAATTAACTATGAATAGATAATGTCTAGGCAGCTCTATATTTTAAGACAAAAGACAAGCATTAATTACTAAATCTACTGAAAAAAATAAGTTTTTTATATATTAGAAAAGCAATTACTGCTTCATCATTCTTAATTTGAAACTGTATTATTTCTACAATAGTTTGTGGTTAAAAAACAAAGAAAATGCATTTTTCAAATATGAAAACTTACATGTTTCTCAGACACCAAGCATATTATTTGCAAAACAAATCTTATTAACATTTATTAAAATATTTGAAAAAACATTTAATGAATTTTTCAGTGTGTGGATGCTTATATAATATATACGTATACACACACACACACACACACACACACACTTACATATATACACTGAAAGCAGATCTTAAGCACCCATAGTAACAGTAGTTATTAGTTAATAGGTTTACCCTTTAATACTGTTAAAATAAATCTATAGTTATTCTCATATTGAGCTTGAATGTATGTGACTTAAAATTATTTTGTTTTTAAAAGTAAAATTAAGAAATTCTGTGCATGCATGTTACATTCTTTTAAAGAATATCACAAAACTAATATCATTATCAAAACTAATTTAGAAATACCATAATTCACAAGAATATTGTTTTACAACTCTAAAACATACATTCAAGGCACTTCAAAGCTGGAGGTCAATGTACATTTTTTCCAGAAAAAACTCTCATTATAAAATAGTGTATCAATCAGGATAAATATAGAATCTTGTTTTGTAGCCTCAAAAATTGCCAAACATTTTTCCATAAGTCTTACAGCATTATTCTTAAGAAGATAATAAATGTCTATATTATTTGACATTTATTATAAAAGGTTAGGAATCAGTAAGTTCTACATAACCTTCCATGGAGAAATCATACCTGTTTTGTTTAATATCAAATATTATCTGAGGAACTGTCTTGAATTGTTACCTTATAGCAACACAGCAACAATAAGTTGCTTTTTATGATTATCGTTTAATCACAAAATGACTTGATTTTTTTTAAAATTTAAGACTTATTGTAGAATTTTTAAAGCTTTAGTCTCTTATTTTGAAGGTCGAAAAAAAGCAGCACCAAGTTATTTACTAAGAAGCAACAGTGGTGTACATTTGTAAGCTTCAATCCTTCATATGCTTTCTTGTGAATAAACTGCATTTATTCAAATAAATATTTATGAAAATACTTATTTCAAGATGATATAATCAAGTTTGAATTATCATATGATATGGCTGCTCTGGGATCCTAAGCAACTTGCTAAGTAAGTAACTCTTTTAACCATAACATTGTAAAGATAGTTAAAACTATTACATTTTAATACCAAACAATCTATGTTGCTGCCCATTTCCTGGAGAAAGTTGGGAGATACAGGTTATAAAAAAATAAATGAACATAGATGATGATGATAATAATAGTATACATGTTGACTAATATAAAGGAAACCAAATTACAGAATTTTAAATTATATATCCTCCCTTCCTGCAAATTTTCTTTCTTCTTTCTTGTCTCCCTTTACTACCAGTAATTAGATAATTAGGTTCTTAGGGCAAGGTTTATTCCTGTTTAAAATATAACAAATACTGATAATACTAAACGTATGAATATGAATAGCTATAAGCAATGAAAGAATACTGACGAATGACAAGGACATATATGCCCAATAATATCCATGGGGTCTGCAGAGCTGGAGACACAATATGGACTGATACATCTTAAATAAACTGTGATCTCTCGAGAACTGGTGGTGTTTGACTGGTTGCCTGACATGTGCAGAGAAACCACATATTCATTCAAAAATTAATTTCATTTATTTCTGCATACAAGTTTATATAGTTATGTACAAATTTGTATGCTGCCCCTTTCTCTACTAAACTAGAAGATCAGATATTGGCATATGAAGAATGGAACAGAACAGAACAGAACAGAACAGAACAGAACAACAGAATTGGAAGGGACTTTGTAGGTCATCTCCTGCTCAAGCAGGAGACCCTATATCAGTTCTGACAGATGGCTGTCCAGTCTCTTTTGAAAGCTTCCAGCAATTCTTACCTTGAAGAAGCCTTTGCATCCCTCACAAGTCCGAACACCATAATGCTGGCAAGCAGCATTGTCCCCACACACAGCACAAGTTCCTTCTCCTGATGAAGAACTTCTGCTAGATGGAGAGGGAAGGCCACTGCTGCTATTGCTGCTCTCACCTAGAAGGTTGGAAGTGGCTGTATTGAGGCCCAGTGGTGCAAAAGCTAAAGTGGCTGCTCTCTTGGACATAGGGTGCCCATATGGATGATGTTCCATAGCTGCTTGACTAGCACTAGGCCTATCTGATCCAATAGGTAGGTTCAAGGCAGTGGCATCATAACACATGTGGCCACCTGCAATAGGTGCATGAGGTGGTGAATGCTTGAAATGGAAAAGTGGAAACCGGCCAGGCATAGTTTTCATAGGGGCAGTGTCTACCAGATGGCATGGGGCCATGCAAGTCTGTGCTGGTGAAAGAGAATGTGAGGGTGATTCATCCCAGGTCTGTTGTGGTGTGAACCCAGGGGTAGAAGGTGTAGAAGGTGGGGACTGTTTGAAGTACATGGAGGTGCTGGCCATGCCTTCATCCACCGATAAAGAAAGTGAAGGGTGATAACTGTGTATCCGATTGTCTTCCATCTTGATGAGAGGTCTCTGATTTCCAGAGGAAGGTGATGAAGAAGAGGAGACAGATTGCATTTGGTATAGGCAGGAGGGCTTCAGTTCATAGCCCCCAGAGTAACCTTCCATAAAGGTACTGAAACTGGGCAGAGAGGTGGTAGCAGTGGCACTGATCTCAGCACTACTTAATTCCATGGTCAGCTTTGCGTAGTCAGGGTTCATGATCTCAGGGCTGTACTCTGAACCATAGGAAGGTTGAGCGGCATAACTTGAGCAAGGGGCTGAAGGGCTGTATTGGGCTTGCATACAGGGCATATCTGCAAAAGTAAAAATAGTGTTCCATTAACAATATTTGCACTTCTCTAATGGAGATTATGACAAGTTTTCTACCTGGGAAAATATTTCTTGGTCAGGGAAACCATACAATATCACTTTAATTTAGCAGGACAGTTATCAACAATTAGCAATGCAAATTCAACATACTGTGCCATAGTTAAGAGGCTAAATTAGGACTGAAAGAATGAGGTTCCACTCCATCCTCAGCCCATGGAAACTTTGGTTCAGTAATCTCAGTTCATCTTATTTACGCAGTTATTTTGGAGATAGAAATCAAGGAAGGCTCCTATGTACTCTCTATGTATTGTTATTTTATGAGAAGGCAAAACAGGATTATTAAGAAAATAAAGTTGCAGTAGCAATGACATAATAATGCTATATTATAATCTACAGTGAAATGTGTGTAGCGAAGGAGACCCATAGTTAATAGGCATGCATTCTTTCTGTAACATTAATGTTCTATGTAGGAAGATTGTCACATTAATTAGCAACCTTTGTGTTAACACTGAATTACAAAGAAAAGGATAGCAAATATATCTGGTTTCAGAAGGATATAATCAACAAATTTCAGGTTCAACAATGGAACTATCTGGATTTTTTTTCAATATTAAAATACAACTCACTGAAACTGAAAGAAATTGTAGTTTCTTGAATGTTTTCATTTACTTTATATATTATGGAAGGAGGGAGAATGACATTAAAAGGAAAGCAAAGGGGTAAAAAACATAGCTCAAATAAAAACCAGAAACTTCTGCATTTTCCAAAGTTGCTACTTGGATCTATATGCTATTTTTAAAATATTTTATTGGCAGAGATTTTCTATTATAATAAATAAAACTTTAATCAGAACAAACTACCAGCAGGAATTAGATCCATCAAAATAAAATGTGATTTTTCATTTACTTTTTCTTTATTTCTTAAAGAAATGGAATTAAGAATTTTGAGATAAAGGAGAATTAAACATCTACTCTAAAAACCCAAAGGCAGTTGTTCAATTTTATGGGGTTATATAGAACTTGCAAAAAAATGGACAAAATATATTTATATTTTGAATATAATATTTATGAAATATGACAGAACATTTTAGGTAAAGTATTTTAGACTAGTCCATTTATTTTTAAAAACAAATATGCTTATGTATTAATTTGTATTTTTAATAAAATAATTAAAACATGAAACAAAAACATTCATATAGAAACTGCTTAATATTATCATATTTTAACACGGCAATTACAAAAAAACATTAAATTGTTTCAAATTTCAAAAACTGCATGAAAAATGTTTTATATTTAAAATTGTATTTTATAGGAAATTATAGCATTTCTAATTACATAACAGTATGGTTTAACAAAAAATTAAATATTGTAATCTGACATTGGTTGAGAAATTGTTCTCAAGAAAAAAAATCATTTTGGAAGGAAGGTAATCTCTAAAATTGTAGCATGTATTTCTGAATATCACAGAAAATGTTTAAGAGAAAATGACGCTTTTAAAAATTGCCTTTCCAAAGCAATTCGTTCATTCATTAGTGGGAAGGAAGAAAGCAACTGCCTGACTAGGGGTAAACGCAAACAATGCTTTTTTACCTGGAGAGTGGCTTGCCTGCTGAATGATGGGTGTAACTGATAGGATGGTGTCTGATGCTCCTGCTGCTGGAGCAAGTGTAGGTGGTAGTGGTGGTGATCCCTCCTCAACTGTGTTGTGTCTGGAGCCAGGGCTCACGAGAGAGGGTTTTCCCGACCTGGGTTCTGAGAGAGAGAAGGAGAGAGAGAGAGAGAGAGAGAGAGAGAGAGAGAGAGAGAGAGAGAGAGAGAGAGAAACAGAGAGAGAAACAGAGAGAGAAACAGAGAGAGAAACAGAGAGAGAAACAGAGAAACAGAGAGAGAGAGAGAGAGAGAAACAGAGACAGAGACAGACAGACAGACAGAGAGTTGGTTCCTACTCCTTAGAAGTCATTTACACATAATCTCCAAAGCTCCTGAACAGTTTGGATTTCCAAATCCTAAATGAATAGACATCAAAACAACAGCTGAAGAAAAAAAACTTTCCCTTAATCTCTGAATCGGATGAAAGACCACATTCATATGTACATTTAAAAGCAGAGTCTTCAAATGTGTGTCCCTAGAAATTTGACAACTGGCCCTACATGAAATCCTGGGATTAATCTGAAGCAGCCAACACAAGTATAATTAGACAACACAGCAAATATCCTCTAGTTCACTGCTTGAAGAACTCACACATCTCTTTCCGTTTTCCTCCCCCTTAAATAAAAGTATTTAACTCTACAATTAAGCAGACTTCCAGAACCAAAAACCTGGGAAAGGCACTCAGTTCCAAATACACCATGAGCTGGATGCTGATTGATGCTTGTACCTCAATCTGTCTAGTTTGGCCCTAAATCCTATTGAGTTGATCAGTTCAAAGTCAACAGTAGACAGGATAGACTGGTTAACTTGCCCATAGTTTTTCTCACAAAAGTAAGACAAGAAAAGAATTGCTTCAGTAGGTTCATAGTGGGCAGCAGCTTTTTGCTTCTGAAAACTGGATCTTCACATTTTCATGCACAATTTTCACTACACCAAAGGAAACAGAGAGAAAAATGGATCATTCTAAGGATCTTCATTACTTCCCTGCATTAATCATTGATGATCTCATGCTCTGATAGTGAAGAGTAAGGACAGGTGAATATATTTGATAGTCTCCTTCCATATATAAATCACAAATACTTCTGGCAAATCATTTCAGTCCTGCAACCTCTGTTGTATAGGAATACTACCTGAAATGCTGAATGACCCCCTTCTCAAGTTCCATTCTATTGAAGAGTGCCTTGAGAAATGCCTCGAACCTCATCCACACATCCTTTCCATAATTGTGAATCAGATGGGGATTGTATCTCTTAATAATTTTAATTTTGTTCATCGCCAAAGAAGAAAGTTCTTTGACTCCTCATCCATGAGTTTGCATTTCAATAGGTGCTTTCCCTAAAATAGTTCCATTGCACCATCTGTTCCATTACTTTACAATTCCAGAATGTTTATATTTGGCATAGACAGCAAAATACTACTCATCACAATCTTTGTGATTTCTTTTTATTCCCAAACTAGCTTTTTTATGTTTTTGTAATTCCTTTAGAAAAATGTATAATCCCTAGGAACCAATTAATCCAATGTGTTTTCTGTCAATTTATCATACTAACAGAAAAAGAGAGGATCCGGTTAAGATTTTTAAAAGTATGGAGCGTAGGAGACATCATACGAATAGAAAATTACCAGATTACTGTTCTCTCCTTTTTAAAGTGGTATTAAGACCATGGATAATGTAATTAGAAGCCCTACAATTTACTATATCATGTCAATATATAGCTAATAACAATAGTTACAATTCTCCTGCAATTTCATAATTTAATTTAAGGAGAGATACAAAACATTAAATCATGATTGGGCAGAGACTCACTTTTGGTAATGGTCATGAATACTTATTTCAAAGTTAACTTTCAAGGTTCAGAAGTGGTATCAAAACAGGTGTTCTGAGATGGTTTCCAGTTTCCTCTCAAATGATTTTCCCTTAGAACAGCACATCTTTCTAGCTAAACAACCTGTTGAAGAAGCAATACTAGGTTCAAACAATCTTGGCTCAGCTTCTAGGACTCAGCCTGCTAGAAAGAGGCATTGAGGATCAACAAAAGGGAACCTCCCTACATGTTCGTTTAGTCATCTTCTAGCCCAGTTATCAAAAAAGAGATAGGAATGCAGTCACTTTCACCGCTTGAGCTTATCAGAAAAGTTTGGAATAATCATGGCTCCTCTCAACCTTTTTTTTAACTCCTGCAAGTTCCTGGTGTGCTAGCAATTGAAAAGGGCCAAGGATGGAGCCTGGAGCAGGAGCAAATCCGTTGACTTCGTTCTTCCCCTTCCACGAGCAAACCCCCCCCCCCCCAGCAATTTCCACGGCCAACTTCTTTAACAAGCATTGCTTTCTTCTCCAGGCTGTCCTATTGTCTTTTGTCAGTCTCCCGCTCCCTAAACCTGTCTCACCCTTTGGCCGAAACCACGCTCTCGCCACAAAAACTCTCAGCAAAGGGCCAAAAAGCACATATTTCTCTGAAAGGACGCTGATCTCCGGTAGCTCCGGACGAGGACAAATTGCTGCCATTTATCACGGCGGCGTGGGCAAGCCCGCTAGCATCATTCCCATGACAACTGCAAGCCGCGGAGAAGAAAAGCGACGCCGGCTGAGAGCGAGCGAAAGAACACTCCTCCCCCACTCTGCCGAAGCTTACCGAAATCTCACACCTCAAGACTGTTGCTCCAACTTCTGGCCTCGGTTCTGACGCTTCTACTCTTTTACCAAGCACTGCTCTACAAAGGCAGAGGCTCTGAGTGTACGCCCAGATTTGCCTTGATAGAAAGTATCCAAACTTTATTCAAGTATCGCCCCTCCCCTCCAGCATCCCATTCATAGTATACCTACTCGGTTTCTGTGGTGGTTCCGTCTTTACATGTAGTTTGCCAAACGCTTTATTCCCTCAAAACGACAGCAAGCGAGCGCTGTCTCGAGACGTTGCTGAGAAAAAAAGCGCAAGGCTTCGAGGAAGCTCCAACCCTGGAGAATGAGTTTTCCTGAGGCATTGGAGGGAAGGAAAGAGAAATGAAAAAAGAGGGAAGGGGGTTAGAAGTAGTAAAGAATAGCCGCGTCTTTTTGCTAGTTGCTGCGGTAAGAGCTTGGGACTTTAAGGAGAGCCCAAGCCGGCGCAATGTGTCTTTGTTTATATACACCAGCTAGCTCCGGAGGGCTCAGAACCGACCCCGTAGATTGTAAAAGAGAGCCGGAGGGAGGGAGCGAGGGAGGAAGAAGCTTCGGAGCGCACACCCGCTCCCCCTTTCTCTCATTGCCGCACGTCATTTATGCCAGAGGAACCCTAGCGGCCTCTCATACAGCGGCTGGAATGCGAGCGTCATAATGACGCCATGGGAGCCTGACACTGCTGACCTCCGCCTTCTGCCTGCCTCACTCGTGTGTGTGTGTGTGTGTGTGTGTGTGTGTGTGTGATTGTGTTTGTGTGTGTGTGATTGTGTTTGTGTGTGTGTGCGCGTGCTTTTGTGTGTGTGTGTGTGTGTGTGTGTGTGTGTGTGAAGGAGAGAGAGAGAGAGAGAGAGCGCAAGCAGACGCGCGCAACCTTTGCATTTTAGACTGCGAACAGAATCTAGGAATGCCATGACAAACCTCATGCTGGAAAACAACCACTCCGTGCCGTGGTATGGTAGGAAGCCAAAAGAAAAAGACGATATTTCAACTTTAGAGGAACGCTGTTGTTCTGAAGTGCAGCGAGGAGTTTGCAATCCTCACTTTGATTTCATAGTGTTACGCAGCTTCTTGTTGGCCAAAGATACCATTGCAAACAAGGATTAATAAACGGGCGTCCGGGAAGGAATCCGCCAGCAGGAATTCTACGGACCTAACTCACTGTTTGGACAACACCCTCGCCCATTGTGACTTTTCCTGCACATTTATTAGATTCAGAATAATAGAAGTATAGTGTCTACCCAGCAGTATATTTTATTTCATCTTGCCTTACTCTATAAAGGAAACGTGGAAGTCTCGTATTTCATTCAGATAGAAGTAAATTTATAGAGAGGACACTTGATTGAAGAGTAACCGACTTTACAGCTGGGATTCTGGCGACCTGATTGAAAGGCATGGGATTGTTTTTCTTGCATACTCTTATAGGCAAAAGATCATTTTTCAATTTGCGTAGATATATGGATTTCAAATTACCAAATCATTGCCACGGTGCAGAGAAACTTGTTATTCCAGCAATGGACTGGGTACCATGGAGAAAACCATATTGAATTTACGAGCGGCTTTTCATACGGCAGAAGGGCAATGTAATTTGCCTTCGTCAGTAAACTATTCTTCAACATTGTAAGATAATATCTAAACTCTGAAATGCACGAGATATATATTTATTTGTATTTATTTGTGGGAAAACTTAAGACTTCAATCGCCTGCAATTACATCGGGGTAAGTCTCATTGAATTTATGAGTGAGGCTTATTATCAAAGTTATCTTGAGTAAGGCCGAGAGATGCATGTTTACCCGGATATTTATACTGTACTACTGTACAAATGATTGATGGAGGCTTTTAAAATGAGCATGGAGCATGCAGAAACCTTTCCATGCATCGCAACAGACAACGCGCCGCCAGATCGGAGGTTCTTTTACCTCCCCTCAGTCGATTTTATTTTCTTCTACATTGCGGAGCCCCCTTTCAGAACCAATCGGAACAAGGACGTCACTGTG
>JANHFJ010003285.1:62794-77957 GCA_032468195.1 Cerberus rynchops
AGAAGATCTCCAAGGTCCCTTCCAGCTCTATTCTGATTAACTGATTGATTGATAACGATGAACCTGATTTCTGAATTTAATCTGTTTTCTGGCTTCAAACACTATGTCATACAATTAAGTAATAATCTGACACATTGAGGGACAACAAACAAAACTAAGGATTACAAAATCAACAGGGGAAGGTACAAAAGCAGCTGCTAGATCAGTGTTTCTCAACCTTGGCAATGTTAAGTTGTTTGGCCTTCAACTCCCAGGATCCTCCAGCCAGCCTAAAGTGGCCTAGGTTGAGAAACACTCTGCCAGATTTTCATCAGACCTGGTTAAATGTGATGTACAAATATTATCTTTCATCTGCTTTCATTTTCATTTCTCCTGTCTTGGCTAAAGAGAGGGGTGTCTTTTTATCCCGATACAATTATAGCAGAGCAAAAGCAGCTTACATTACAGTTAATTATTTACAAGCCCAAATAATTCTGCAACCATTCTTATTTCCCCCCTTCACATGGCTTTCATCTCACCCTCAGCCCATGAATGAGACAAATGGTTATAGGCTGTGGTGATATAAAAGTAGCACGTCCCACTTATTTGAGCAATGTCTAACAACAGCCTTGTGTGTACAATATAAAGTCTCTTAAACATTATTAGCATTTACTTTGGAAAGAAGGACTCTTTTCAACTTAAGACAGATGAATGCTTCCGAGAAGTAGATAAAGACATCCTTGCCCCTGAATACAAGGATTCAATTCCTAACTTGTAAGTGAAGAAGAGTCTTCAGGGTCAAGATTTGCTCTGACTGGGGAAAGAAATAATAAAAGCAAATTACGGACCGGTAAGGAGAATAGCAAATGTAATACTGGGATTGTCTTCTGCCCATTTAAGAATAAAACACTTTTTAATTCAGTTGTGGGGAGAGACCCTTTGACCTGCATGGAATTTCAAGATTATGCCCTACTTTAATTATTCATGCTTTTAAAAAAAAAAAATATTCAGTGTTTATGGCTGTCTACTTGCTAAGTGACTCTGGGTGGCTAGCTATATGGAAAACATGCACAAGCACATACATAAATAATTCAGCAAAACAGAAATATGCAAAACATCTGTTATAAAAGATAGAGGATAGAGAAGTAAACCCATTCCATATTTGGGGATTTAACTTCAAGGAGAGTGGTTCTTAAACTGTTTGACCCAATTACCCTTTTTTCAGTCTCAAATAATGTCACAAATCTTCAGAATCTCTTATTTTACAGTTATCTTAACAGTGGCAGTTGACCCTCAATTCACAATCAAGCAATTAAAATTGTTCTGTTTGTACAATTAGGATATGCTTAAATTACTACCTTGGGGGTAATTACCCTCCCAGTTTAGGGACCACTGTTCCATGGACATTCTGAAGCATAGATGCACCCAGAAATCAGGTCAGTGGCTGGCCGCATACATTGCTTTGGATCCTGATTTAATTTAAATAGGATTTGTTAAATAAGGCATGATGACTGGCTTCACACATCACATTAAGTGAAAACTAAACAAAGCACATTAAGGCTGAGAGTAAAGTGTGAAGACAGTCAGTGACTTGCCAGGTAGATACTGGCATCTGAAAATAGGGGAAAGTAGATGAAATTTTGAAGAAGGAAATGTCTGATTTATGGCCAATTCCATTCACTGGAATATAGTTAAGTATAGAGGCATTAAGGAGTTAGGTTTGTTAATTGTTTCTCTAAATTACATCTCATATTTTTGCCATTCTGTGCCAAATTGAACAAAGTATTCATTTTTGTTTTTATAATTGTTGAAAAACATAATTTAAGATGGGGGCAGTAAGAAAGTTAGCGGGTGAACAGAGGACAAGCTGGTGGGAAGTTGCTGGGAAGATCAACAGGGTGGCCACTGTACATTATAGTCGGTGGTAACAGTCAATGCTAAGAAGATTTGGTGTGGCTATTGTGAATACGTGTTCCAAAATCTAAGGGGCTGCCACAAAGAAGAGGGAGTCAACCTATTCTCCAAAGCACCTGAAGGCAGGATAAGAAACAATGGATGGAAACTAACCAAGGAGAGAAACAATCCAGAACTAAGAAGTAATTTCCTGACAGAACAATTAATCAATGGAATGATTTGCCTCCAGAAGTTGTGAATGCTCCAACACTGAAAACTTTTAAGAAGAGGTTGGACAAGCAGTGTCTGAAATGGTATAGGCTTTCCTGCCTGAGCAGGAGGTTGGACTAGAAGACCTCCAAGGTCCCTTCCAACTCTGTTATTCTGTTCTGTTATTCTATTAATATAGGTGCCACCCCTGCCACAATAACAACAAATTATTTGATCTGAGCTGCTTATATAACACAATAAGCACCATTTCAAAGGCAAAGCTGCAATTTAAAATAAGTCCCATTTTCCAATTTGTGTGAAAGTGTGCATTAGTTCTTTCAGTATCCATCCCTTCCTAATTTCCTCCTTGTGTGTCTGTGAGATTGTGTTCCATGTTATTGAGTCACTATGGGACTCCCAAATGTGTTGCTTTGAAGTTAGATGAATAAGAATTATTGATATCTTAATTCCCAGACTCTGTATGCACAACTGAATCCCAGAGGCTCTGCTATGGAGACCAAAGGCAGATGGCATGCTCAGTACCTTATAGCATCAAGGACGAGTTGATGTAGTACTGTAGACTAAGCAGAATGAGGCCATTAGTGCAGATTTTTGTTGGTGCTGTTGCTTCAGAAAGCCAATGTAAATCTTCTGTTACTGAATTAATATGGGAAAATGGAAAGAGATATTCAGTAGCCCCAAATGCTAATTATCCTTAACAGAGGTGTTCTTGGGAAAAGGAAGATGTCAGAAAAGTCAAGATGGTTGACTTGTGGTTTGGAGGAGGTTCCTTTAATAAATATGGATGTCTATAGCAGGGTAAACTCTGATCATTGCTGATGTCCCTTCCTTCCTTCCTTCCTTCCTTCCTTCCTTCCTTCCTTCCAACAGGTATTCTGAAGAGGATATCCGGCAGAAGGTTGGCACCTTCCGGCAAATGCTGATGGAAAAGGAGGGTGTTCTCACCCGTGAAGACCAACACGGACGGCATATGTGAGTATGGAGAGGTTGCTATGCAATCATGTCAATTTGGCTTCTCTTTTTCCAACTCTGTGGAGCACAATCTAATTGCCCCCCAAATCCTTGCATGTAGAAACTTAGCATCCCAGCAAGAAGGATGAGCTGGCCTTTCTACCCAGTATTCTTTTTTTCTACCCACTGGGGGGGGGGTGTCTCCCTGCTGAAGAAAACAGCAAATCCCATGACAGTCAGTTAAAATTTCATCAGAGTGTTGCTCTGATACAACTAATACAAGCCTTCATAGGAAGGGTTCTGGTGTTCATAATTAACCTGTACATCATTCTACCCAGTTTATTTAAGATATAGTTGCCACCAATGCCATAAAAGTAGCAGGAGCAGTGTGCCTCAAATATCAGATAATTAGTGCTGGTGATTATTCTCAATTACAATCCAATATGGCCATTGGAAATGAACCATATTGCAAAATGCTGGACTAAAGCAATTTTTTATCCATGAAACCACAGTGCAGGCAGAGGAAGATGGTGGCAAGAACCTCTCCTGTCTCTAAATATGTATTAGGAAACACAGTTTGCTCCCCACCCCAGTGGTTCTGTCCAGTTCAGATGGGAGTCTGGACTTTACTCCACAATAATCTCAATTCTGGGGAAGTGCACCTCAAGGGAGGAGATCATAGATAACCTTTCCACTCTTTCTCAGCAACTTTGTACTTAGCCAGTTCAATCACTCCAGAAAGTAAGTTTCTCAGTATAGTACAACTATTGCACAAGTTTATTATATCACAGCTTGAATATAGTTGTCCCTTTAGTACATTCCTCACTTCCAGCACAACTAATTAGAGACACTCATTGCTGATGAACATGGTTTTCCCAACTAATATTGGCAGGAGAATTATCTAAATTAGTTGTCAGATAGTTAAGAAAAGTTATCTTGTAACTCTACAAAGATTGCTGAGTTGAGAAGATAGTAGAGAAGTAGCAGGCAAAAAGTAGCAGGCACATAAAATTGCAAGGTATGGATCAGAGAAGCTTTTATACTTCTCACACAAGCACACCCAGAGATAGGCAAGTTTTTTTTTTTCATCTCCTATTTTATAATCTAAAAGTGTTGATTGTGACCAGCTGATTTTTATCATGGAATATTGTTACAAAAGACAAATGGAGAAGACTATTAAAAAAGGGTTTGGCTATTCTTAGCCAGCTCTTCATCATGGAAATCCATGTCCTGGCCAGCTCTTTTATCCAACAATTGTATTTTGATCTTCTCCTGGTCTTTGGTACATCATTATTTTAGTTTATCTCAATATTTGTATTTTCATGCACCTGGGTATTCATGTATATGTACTTGACTGAGTATTCAACAGATAGTTCATTAAGTTAAATATTCATCTTGATCACTAGAAAAGGTTAATTGGCTGGGCAAGCCTGCAAAGAGATTGCTCTCTGTTAAGCTAACTCTTGGTTTCTGGAGTACTACTCTTCCTATACTGTGGATAGATTGTGTCAAAGCTACGGTAATTCAATTCAGGCTAAATTCAACATCCCAACCAAAGAAGCCTTTTCCTGTCAAATGACTAACTACCCCTGCTGTCATTGGCTAGTTAACCAGTCTATTTGCTGCTTGTCAAAAAGCCACCAACTTGTGAAAAAGAGAATACAACTTGCTGTCAACAGCACTGTAATCTTCTCTTCTGCATCTCCAGAGTTTATTTCCTAATGGATGACAAAGATGGTAGTCTGTCCCCTGCACAACTCTTTTCATAGTTAAGGATGTTGCTTCTCCTGAACTGGAGGCTTCTCCTGAACTAAAGGCCTGGAGACCAAAACATATGAAGAACAGTTGCAGGAATTGGGTATGGCTAGACTAGAGAAAAGGATTACGGTTGAGATGATAGCAGTATTCCAACACTTGAGTGGTTGCCACAAAGAAGAGTGGGTCAATTTATATTCCAAAGCACCAGAAGGCAAGACAAGAATCAATGGAAAGAAATTAATCAAGGAGGGAAGCAACCTGGAATTAATGAGAAACTTCCTAACAGTGAGAACAATTAACCAGTGGGACAGCTTGCCTTCAGAAGTTGTGGGAGCTTCATCACTGGAGGTTTTAAGAAGAGACTGGACAGTCCCTTGTCAGAAATGGTATAGAGTCTCCTACTTGAGCAGGGGGGTTGGACTAGAAGACTTCCAAGGTACCTTCCAGTTCTATCCTTTGATTGATTGATTTTGTACTACACATTACCCAGCAAATGAATTGCACATGAATGTACAGCCATCAGCCAGGTCAGCCTTTAGGAGACCAAGAGAGAAATCAGAAGGATTTTCTGGACAGGAATAAAGATAATTTATTAACATGAAAACTTTGTTAGGGCTGGCCATTTGGGAAAAAAGAGATAAATTAGCCATGGTCCTAAGGAAGGGAAGGAGAAAAGCAGGATGGAGTCAAAAGATGCCAAAGAAGTCCTAAGCCTTAGTTTTCAAGGTTAGATCAGTTTCTTTTTTTTAGCAACCTCCATCTGCTTGGTTGTAATCATGATCTTTCTGCAGATATAATGCCTTATTTCAAGTAAGGACTAGCTAGTTGTGTTTATATAATAAGAATAGCTAGGTTAGCTAAGGTTCTGCTGGCAGCATCTACACAACACATTTCATTTGTAGCACAAAAGTTGATTGCTGTTGGCCTTGGTTAGGTTAATGTGATATTTGGTTAGCTTATGGGTTAAAGAACTACAAGGATAAGAATGTTATGTAAACCCAAATGATGTTTATTACATGTAACTTAAACTATGGATTAGCATGAGCAGGCTGCATTTGCATCTTAAGATCCACTGAGACCCCCAAAAGTTTCATTTCAACCACAATCTAAAAGGTTCTTCTACCAGATGAAAAGCAGCTAAAGGAGATCATTTGGGGACTAAAGTACTTCAAAACTCTCCTTATGTTTTATACATATGCAATACCATCATATATTTTAGTGTAAATCTTGTCACCTCTTATGTTCTACATGACTATATTTGTATCCTCCGCCTCCTAGAGGTGAAAATTAGGTATATGCTTGTTCTCACACCCAAGCGCTGAGTACAGGACTGAAATGGCATTGATCCTGCTTGTAGGTGGCAAAAGTGGATAATGGTCATCTCTTCTGTTGATCTCTTAGTAGCTTTCAGCACACCATTGATCATGGTGTTCTTCTCAATTGGATTGGGGAATGGGAAGCATTCTGTTATGCCAGTTCTCTTCCTTCTCTAGGGCCAGTTCCAGTCAGTGTTGATAAGGGTAGGAGTTTAATCTGTGGCATATGATTTAAACTTTTACAGGGTCCCAAAGGCTTCAGCACCCTCTCCACTCCTGTTTGCATCCTTACTTATGACAACTCTAGGTAAGGTCATCTGGAGTGAACAAGGAGTGAACTATCATCAGTATAATATAGTAACTTTATTGTAATAACTCTACAAAGTAATTTTATATCTCCACCCTGCCCACCAAAATTATGCCGCGGAGATTCTGTCTTTGTGTCTAGAGGCTGAGGGGGTTTGGATGGGGAAAAAACAGACTTCAGTTCAGTCTTGCAGGACTAAATGGCACTGAGTTTTAGGGATCCCTGATTCTGAAGAGTTTCCATCTCTTGGTCTGGAATAATCATGGATGTCCAACTTTTTAGTTTGCCTGGGCTGGATTAGTTAGGCTTTTGGCCTGATCCAACATAATCTTCTTTTTGTTGATCTTGTGATAGAACTAGTGAACGCTGTACAGCCTGTTTTATGATGCTGCTCTGTAGCTTTCAATCTATCAGCTATGAATACATGGCAGTATCACGAAGTCAAATCTAATAGAGAGCAATGAGATTCAACTTTTCTTTCAGTGGAAGAACATCTGTATTGTGTTTCATTGTTCTCCTGCCCACAAATTTTTGAAAAAAAAAACCAAAAACCTGGACACACAGATGATACAATCTCCTTCTTTGTCCTCTATTTTGCTCTGCAATAACAATAGAAAAAAAGGCTATAATGTTAACCAGAAGAATGCATGGATATGTCCATGAACGTACCAAAAGACAAACTTTGACTCAAAAGATACTTTATCTTTTATCCTGGAGAAAACTATAAGTAGGCTTTTTACCCACCCAAAAGCTATGCTCCCCCCAGCCCACTAATATCTCTCTCTCAAACATCCTGGGGTTCATTTCCTTTACAACAGCCAATTATTCACTTGGCTTATAATCGGGTTAAGCTTCTTGAACAGCAGAGATTAATGTCTTCCAGGCAGTATCTGCTGGGCTGCACTACTCTTGCTGCAATTTTCCCCTCCTGACTTCTTTCCAAGGGAAGCTGGAGAGTTCCACCTCTGAAAACATTAGTCAGCCATCATATTGTAATTATACACTTTTTCTGAAAAAGCAGAGACAAAGACAGAGGGGGTGACATTTCCAAATGTTATTATAATGATTCTCTCTTATTTTTGTCTATGATGGATTTTTTTTTTGTTGGTAAGGAGGTATTGCTTGCATGCTGATTCAATACTTTTTGGAATTATAAAGACAGATAACTCTCAGTAAAGAATTTACTCTTACTGACAACACAAGGGTTAATTTTTAATAAATATAATTAAAGGGATTCCTCTTCCCATTCTACCTAATCCAATAAATAATTTAAGAAACTAAAGACAAACTCCCAGATTTAAAATATCTGGATTATAAATAGTACTTACAGAGATATCATGAAGGCTTTGGTAGATGTGGATGTGATTCACAATGCACACAAGTCATTTTTGTGATTATTCTCTTATTAATATCTTCTTCTTCTTTCTGCTGTTCCTGTTAGGGGTCGCCACATCTAATCATATGTGTTATTAATTAATAATAAGATTAATTATTAATAAGATTATTCTCTTATTAATAAAGCAAAACAAAATAAGGTTCACTTTACAACTTAGCTAAGCAACCAAATTCTGAAATACCCAGGAAGTGCAAATAAATCCATACTGCAAAGGAAACTCAACTGACTTGAATGATACATGCCAAAAAGTCTTAGGCTAAAATACTCTTCTTCTAGCAAAGTAAAGTTTTCAGTCTTAAGAGTTTTCTTCACTAAATGAGAACTCTTCTATTTTTACATACCTTCCCCACTCCTTATTTAGAGATAAGCATGATAGTACCAATTATAAAGCCTTAGTAAGACCACAGTTAGAATATTGCATCAAGTTTTGGTCACCATAGTATAAAAAATACGTTGAGACTCTGAAAGAGTATAGAGAAGAACAACCAAGATGATCAGGGGGCTGGAGGCTAAAACATGAAATACAATTGCAACAACTGGATATGGCTAGTCTTGTGAAAAGAAGGACTAGAGGGTGACATGATAGCAGTGTTCCAATATTTGAGGAGCTGCCACAAAGAAGAGGGTGTCAACCTATTTTCCAAAACACAAGACAAGAAGCAATGGATGGAAACTAATCAAGGAGAGAACCAACTTAGAACTATGGAAAATGTTCTGACAATGAGAACAATTAACCAGTGGAATAGCTGGCCTTCAGAAGTTGTGGGTGCTCCATTACTGGAGGCTTTTAAGAAGAGACTGGACAGGGTCCAGTCTGGGATGGGAAAAGGTTTCCTGCTTGTGCAGGAAGTTGGACTAGAAGACCTCCAAGATCCCTTCCAACTCTGTTAGTCTATTATTCTGTTATAGATTGTCATAGATCTTCCTGGAAAAAGTCTATGTGGTAGAAAATGAGTTGATGGCATACAGTCAATCAATCAATCAACCAACCAATCAATCAATCGATCGATCACTTAGCGATAAGCATGGGGAGATTATTATTCTGGTATTGGGTTTTTTGGCTTTCCACAAGTTATCTGTCTTGGGTAGATTTGTCCTATGCCTATGGCAATACTTTCTTTCCTTCAGTGGATCTTGAGATTTCTCCTCACTTCTGATCCCATCAAATGTCTTGCCCTGGGCTGTCTTGAAAAGACTGTCCTAGAATATATAAATTGGTCTGCTAACCATTAGATTTCATTTCTCCTTCTTCTCATAAGATTTTTCTTTAAAACCCCAGCCTTTTCACCCTGCCCTTACCAGCTCAGCAGCTGTCCCTGTTTTCTACTACATTGCCTGTACTGTCAGGGTCAGGTAGAAAGAACAATATGTCAGGCTGGGTGTGAATGTGACATGAAAGCAGAGCGCTCCAGGTAACTGCATGCTGACATAGGAAGCTTTTGGACAATGCTGGTCTTTGTATAAGATTAGTGAATGCTAATTTATTATTTAGATGCTAATTTATATGTGCAAATTTAGAATGAATTATAGTAACTTAAAAATAGCAATTTAATATATTTCACTTTAGTAAGAAATATAAGACCAAATTAACTGTCTGCCTCTTTCTCAGCCTTTCTCCAGATAATAAATCTGATGGGGAATTTTTAGTCTCCCTGACCATTCTATTTAGCTGAGTTCTTTTCCTCAGTTTAAAATGATTACTGCACTGTTCATAAATGTGCAGAAACTGCATATGCCAAATATAACAAATACTACTATCATTAAGGGAAACTTCAATTGGGACACAAAAGAGATCATTCAAGCATTATTATAGCAATAATGAGATTTGTTTTGTCAGTTGTTTTACAGTGTGCAAACACACAAAGAATCCTGGTGCAAGCATGAATAAAATCATATTCACAATGGGGCTTTCCCCATAATAATAGATGTACTGGTAAGCTCTGACGGACTGTTTTCCTCTTTTCTTTCTTGGACAGAGTGATAGAAAATCATCATATGGTAGATGGAGAAGAATATGCCATACAATATGCAGAGTATGAAGAAGGTTGCCCATTGCAGTGTGACTGTGCAGCTGACTGTTACCAATATGACAGCAGTCACCAAGAATACAGGTGAGTGTCACAGATATCAGCTATGGCTCCAAGGGAAACTCTATTGTGAGTTAGGTACATTGATTTTCTAGCAAGATTTTAGTATACTATGAAATTTAATCAGAGCTCTTTTATTACATGAAGCTTAATCTTTCAGATAAGAGCTTTACTGTTGGTTCATTTCAAATGACAACTGTGGATTTTCATCTGCCAAATAATAACACCCAAATAGATTTAAAAAATAGTTCCTATGCCATGAACAAATGGTTACTTAAATGTTAGAATGAGCAAGTCAAGGAAACAGATGGAGCAGCTGGGCCAATTTTCTAATGCCTAGGAAGAGAGGTTTTTCAGTGAAATTTTGAAATAAAATACTAACTTCCTGACAAATGGAGAAAATCTTATTATAGCAAATACTGGTAGAAAAATCTCCAATTCTTCTACATTTCTTAGGATAAGCCCACACACATCCACTAATGACATCACAATTCTAGCTAAGATAAAAGCTTAGATTTCAGTTATCAGTTGGAATTTTTGACTTTGGGAGACAAAGGTTGGGGTTTTTTTTTTTGTAATTTTGGAAGTGATAAAATTTCTTATTTATCTCCTTGCCCTTGTCTGCCCTTGGTCAGACTTTTACGCCATTCCGTGTGACCAGATTTGCTAGTTATTTATTTTCTGGGATGAAAGGTAAAAGGAGTTGAATGTATTTGGCTTGAAGTAAAATCCATCAAAAGACAAGAGGATAGCTGTAGCACTAAGGGTGTCCATAGAGGGGAAATGTCAAAAAAAATCAAGATGGCAGCCATCCCTTTTCTATCTACATTGCTCCATCCCTTTTCTATCTACATTGCTCCATCCCTTTTCTATCTACTGTACATTGATGCCACATTGATGGTCTTTGTATGACTATATGTTAAGATATTTAAATTTAGTAGCTGGAATAGTGGGTTGTGCAGTGAGCCAGAACACAGTTATAATTGACTGATTGGAGAGTGCTGGCTCTTGCATGAGACAATCTGCTCTGATTGGTTGCTATGGGTGTGAAGGGGGAGTTTCCCTTTTTCCCTCCTTTTTCTTACATGTGCCCTGCATGCTCTGTGATTTACCTCATGGTGCTCCTGTTAGCCTGACTATCTTGTTTACTGTAACATATATTTATTTATATAAAACTACAAGTTCTTGTCAGTTTCTCTGACTTCATTTGGACACTTGCTGCGCAATTCCCAGACACTATAGCTGCCATCTTGATTTTTTTTATCCCCCCCACAATAGATGTCAAGATAAAACCCTCTAAATTCTCAATCATATTTTACCCTTTTTCTCTGGACTGTCCATTCATGCTGTGAATGGCCTACCCAGATGTGTCTTGTTTTATGCATCTCTTTGGTAAGGTACCACTATTTATTTTAAACTGGGGAAGAAAATCTTCTTGGCCAAAACAAATAATCCTTTTTATTGTCAGATCTGTGACAAAGTTGCCATCATTTAAGGGACTAGACTGCAATGGGCTGATTAATCCCTCAAAGGCCACAATAATTTACATATTGTACAGGTGGCTCCACACTTTAAGAATAACCTGATTATACAACATTGAAAATAAATGAACTAAACAAACTGGGTTTTCACAACATACTAAGACCCAAAGAAACAAAATAAAGATTCGTGCAAAGTAGCTGCTAGCTAGAGTTTTAGCCAGGTCAGGTCCACATGTTGTATGCAACTAAAAGGGATAATATTTATACATCTCTGCTATGCTTTCTTAGGGGCAGGCTTCCAATGCCAAAGAACTTGAATGGGGCATAAATTGTACAAATGTATTCAAAAATATAACTTCAAGCCACTGTCTAGTTTATATCTACTTTTTATACTGATTATGTAAGACTTCTTTTCATTATTGCAGACTGATGAATTTAAGAGGGAATTAACATCAGGGATATCTGCAGGGTTTGGTGAAAAAAATCAAGATTATGGTGCAATTGAACTTCTGTCACCTGCCTGTCTATCTGTCTGTCTGTCTGTCTGTCATCTATCTATCACCTTTCTATCTATCTGTTTGCATCAGACTATTGCGATCACACAGGTTTGTTTGTTTTTTTACCAAATCTACAGATGCTTCCAAGATTTCCTAAACACTACATCTGGTTTTTCTTTTCTTTTTTCTTTTCTTTTTTCTTTTCCCTCTCCCTCTCCCTCTCCTCCCAAACACCAACCCTTTTCCTTCCTTGGATCTTTTTCCTTCTCCTTTTCTAGTAAGAAAAAAGAATTGCTTACATCATCAATTGGCCACGTTTTGCTCCCAAACATTCCAAAGCAAATTACAAAACAAAATAGTTTAACTTTCTAGCACATGAGATGGCCCCAGCCTCACCTTTGCTATTGAGTCTTCAGGCTGGATGATCAAATAATCCCAAGGATGCTGTAGTGATTAGTTAGCAATTGGCAGGGGTTAGAACATATGATCTTTGAAGGCCTTTCCAATTCAAACTATGCTAAAATGAAGTTGAACATTTTGTGATTCAGGATATTATGGCAACTCAGTCATGAGTGTAGAATGTTGTATAAAACAGGCCATTGCATAAAGTTGTAAAATGGGATTTTGGATAATATTATACTGTGAACGCTGTACTTGTGTTTTGTTTCCTCTTCCCCTTTAGGATGTACTGTAGAGTGTTGCATGAATCCAATATATAATTCTAGGATTCTGCATTCAGCAATTTTAAGAACCAATAATTTTACCCGACAGTTAATTCTGTATGGAAAAGGCCCTAACAATTCTTTTCCATTTAATTCAGGTCATTTTCTGATTTATCCCTCATGGTAATATGAAGAAATAGGCACACAAGACCCTTTTTGTGAAATAAATGAAGTCATCATATCTGAACTTTCTCTAAAGGGACCCACTTTTATTTATGAAGTGGTGTAGATATCTAGACTCTACTGTTGCTGGATTAGTTTCACTGCTCTTTTAATTTGTTTTGAATCTTACCTTTGTTTTCCATTTCTCTATTTTATGGTTTTAATTTCTGTCTGTGTCACCAGAGATAATACTATAAAAATGCTGTTGTCACTAACACCGACAGATACATAAACACACACACACACACACACACACACACACACACACAGAGAGAGAGAGAGAGAGAGAGAGGCATGTTAATGTTAATTCTCTTTTGCTTCCCTTCTGATGCATCATTTGGAGCAGCAAACAAGAAGTAGAAATAATTAAGTTTTTTAATTATATGAAAGTTTGAAATAATGATAAATGCTAACACTAACTATACCTCTTTTGAGAGATTATTCCATAAGTGAAGGCAGGGGGACAAATTCCCTTCTTGTGAAGCAAGATCTTTCCTAGAGGTAGCTTAAATCCATCAACTGAGGGTCTTCAAGCGTACAAGCATCTCCTCTGGCTTGAAATAAAGATAGCAATAGCAATATCATTTAGACTCATATACTATGCCTTAGTGCTTTATAGCACTCTCTGAATAGTTTACAGAGTCAGCATATTGCTCCCAACGATCTGGGTCCTCATTTTATTGATCGCAGAAGGATGGAAGGCTGAGTCAACCTTGAGCCAGTCAAGATCGAACTCCTAATTATGGGCAGAGTTAGCTTACAATATTGTATTCTAACCACTGCACCACCACAGCTCACAAATAAAGACATGTTTTCAACCATTGCAAACACATCCTTATAAAATCAGGAAATGCATTTTTTACTTATGCAGCTGTTTTCATATTATGTATCTAAAGTTCATTATAAAACAGATATTATCATTTTTGTCTTTGCTCTTAAATTGTTTGAGAACTCTCTTTTGACTCTTCTGGGATTGCCAGAGCTCTCTTTTGTCTTGATTCAGTCATTGTACACTTACTGACACTACATGTAGTCCTTGAATTATAACCACAGAGTCCTGAAATTACAGTTGTAATGTGGGGAAAGAATCACATAAGGTGATAGACTTGCAAATGAAAATAAAACCAATAAGGATGTCAAGAAATGAATGGGTGGTTATATAGATGAGTATTTAATCATTAGTGGAACCATTTCCTGTACATTGTAAAGTGGTGGAGTTCAGATTCAGACATATCTTCTGCTGTGAGAAATCATAAAGAATTGACTGAGTGTCTTCTATTTACTTCTTCCTTAGGCTGAAGAGACAGTCTAGTAGCTCCACCTCTCCACCACCAAAGAAGAAAAAGAAAAAAAAATCAGGTCACCGGCGAAACCGGTGAGTCTCTTCAATGGAAGTGATGTCTGGAAGTCTATAACTTGAATCAGGGGCTATCCAATTGATCTGCTTCATTCATGCATTTATGCAGAAAATTCTAAATGTGATTCCTGACATCTCTAATTAGATCTATACCAAGGGCTTCCAGATCTAAGCTGAAATAATCAGAATGATCCTTAGATGGCAGGAAAGACTTTCCATATCTCTGCATTACCATCTATTGCTTCTTTGCATTTTGCATCAAAAATAGTCTTACACTGCTGCCAAATAGAATAATCTACTATATAATAGGCTAGATCAGTGGTTCTCAACCTTTTCTTCACCTCAGTTATTCAGCAAAAGGTTCTCAACCTTTTCTTCACCTCAGCTTTTCCCTTTTGTGGCCATGGTCCATGGCCATGAACCCCCAAGGTTTAACTCAAGTTTTAAATCGTAACATTTCTTCAAGCCTTCACATACACCCTGTGATGACATTGTGGCCCCCCAGCGGTCCGGGACCACAGGTTGAGAACCACTTGGCTAGATGAATCAATGATTTGATAGCCTTTTCCAACATGATACTCTCCAGATGCGATGGGCTGCAACTTCCCAATGATCTAGACCAGTGATGGCAAACTTTTTTGGGACTGAGTGCCCAAACTGTAAGACAGACATGCACACACGTGCCAGAGACCCAAAGACCCAGCTGGCCGATGGGAGATGGGGCATCCCAACACCAGCAGCTCTGCAAGAGGCAGTATATTTTTCCTTGGTGAGCTTCTGTTTCATCATTTGCAGGGAAACTTACAGGGAAATTTACAGGGAAACCCTGCAAATGACAGCGAGAAATGCCACAGAGAAACACGGTGGAGCTGAGCTGGGGTGATGGTGCGGATGCCCACAGAGAGGACTGTGGGTGCCACCACACATGCCATAGGTTCGACCCCACTGTGACATTAAGGAAGTCATAGTGGGCCAGGTGAAAGCAGCTTGAGAGCATGGGTTAGGGAAGTTAGGGGGGGGGGTTTG
>JANHFJ010003285.1:90563-102081 GCA_032468195.1 Cerberus rynchops
TCCTCAGGCTGGTGTCTTCGGCTTTGTGCCAGTTTTGCTCGCACTGGCACGAAGCCGAAGATATCAACCTGAGGATGGCGAGTGGGACCTCGCCGAAACGTTGCCAAGATACTCTTAAACACTTTGGTCTCTTAGATTTCATGTTTAAAAGGTAAGACAATTATATACATTGTTAAACAATACATCCAATTAAACTTTACTTAAATTTTGGCTTTTGCCAAATGGAAAGATCTGTTAAGCTATCTCAGAGATTCTTTTAAGATAAAAAGCAGATTTGAAAAAGTTAGAATAAAATCAGAACTTTGGAATCCAAATATATTTCAATAAAATTATCAGGAAAATCCAGAATCTGAATTATCTTCCTTCACCTGGTCACAATCATATTAACAATGTTGAATTTAACTTTTATTAAGGTAACATTAAGCAAAATCAAAGTTAGTTTTTGTTCTGCCCAGCCTTTTCTTTATCTTGGCTCCACCCACCTTATAAAATGTAAGCCACAACACACCATTAAGGATTGCAAGCTGCCTGTGCCCTGAGTTACTACTACCTCCACATTCAGTATGTCTCCAAACACCAGCTACTGAAGAATAGGAGTTGGGGAGGACTGTAGCCATAAGTAGAAAAGGGTGGAGGTAGGTGAGGAAAACTACTGCACCCACAAGTGCCATCCTTTATCCATCCTTGGTAGAACACTAACTTCTCTGAGCTGATATCTTTGGTAGGTTTTCAACTTAAGGCTGATAAAATCAGCATTACTGCTGTTTACCTACAGTATTCCCGAATCATCCAATTATCTCTCGGAAATCAATTAAAACATCTTGAGAGGTAGATATAGGACTAAAACTCTGTTAAACTCAAAATGACATTGACTTCCTTTTAAAGAGATCCTTTCAATGTTCATATCAACCTTTCACACTAGTGGGCCTCTTTTACAACTCTTTCTTTTGGTCCACACGCTGCCCTTCAATTTCTCACTGCATTCCCCACCTCACACCCCCGTTGTATCTTTCCCTTATGGTTACCTTATATAATGCCTCCATCTTTTAAGGGAGGTCACTTTTGGCTTCTTCCCCATTACAAAGAGAACCTTAAATCTTGACATTTTCTGCTTTCATCTGCTGTTTTTCTTGCATGCTGTTGGGACTTTTTGTTTCCTTTAAAATTTTTAAATGTTACATAGTAACTTTTTTAAATTTTATTTCCCAATGGCTGTGCTATTTAGACAATGGGTAAATATGCCAATATATAGATAGCAAAAAAAATATGTTTACCTTGATGGATAAAAAAAGAAAAGAAAAAAGAAAAGCTGAGTCAAAAGAAAACTCAGAACAAAGCAAAGGGGTCTGAAGTGCATTACTAAAGAGTCATTGTCTTTTTCCCATTCTGCCCTCCAAATGTGGAGATTATTGTTTCTTTTTTTATTATTGCATTCCTGATCAAACAGAAGGTAGGTATTTTTCTCCCTCCGCACGTTCACTTCTACAGATCAGCCTGTTGAAAAGCACCGTAGTTTGATTAAATGTTATTTTTCTGTCTTTCTATTTCTTTCTCTGTATCTCTCTTTCATTCTTTCTCTCCTTCTTTCTCTCTCCTTACGCTTGTCTCTTTTTGGTGGCTCTGTACAATTTTCATTGTATTTTTTTTAAACAGCTACAAAATCATGCTTTTCTTTTTCCCCATGTTTTTTCTTTCTTTTTTTTTTTTTTTTAAAAAATGTTATATTGTTAGAATGCATTTCTGTGTGTTTTCAGCTCTTCGATCTTGTGTTTGTTTTCATAAATGGTATAATTATGTCAGCTGATTTGATTTCCTCTGTGTGGTTTAAGTATGATTTTTAATATGGCTGATTAAAAATAAGTCATTTAATGATCCCCAATAAAGAATCTTTAAATAGAGAAACTATCTATAAAATCCTCATCATTGTACTTATGTACTGATTTAGTAGTTACTGACTTTGCAGAAACGATGAAAAAGATAATTCCAAATATACAGTAGTAATCACAACTTTGTATACTGTACACAATTCAGAAACATAAAGGTTTCTATTTACACCAAAGCATCAGTTTCAAGGGATGCAAGAATAATTTTAACAACCTTAATAATTTTAAGATATCACCTAGACAGGGTTTAATAATGAATTACAATACAGGTAGTCCTTGTTTAGTGACCACAATTGGCAGAAACAACTGAAGTGGTCACTAAGTGAAATCATGAGTATGTTACTCCTGCTTTCCTTTGTTCTACAGACTGGGAAGGTTGTAAATGTGAGGATTGGTCATAAAGTTACTTTTTTATTACCATCATAACTGCAGATGGTTGTTAAATAAGGTAGTTGCTAAATGAGGACTGACTGTATATATTTTTCAGTTTGCCACAAACATTTATTTGTATTTAAAATGATGGCTCCTGATGAGGTTCCAAGTTGGGCTAGACTTCATAGAGCATCACTTCATGAAAAATTAAAAGAAGTTAAAAACTAGAAGAATAAAATAAATGTCAGTGTATGACTAGAACACTGTTTTGGAGTGACTCCATTGACTAGATCTGTCTCCGATGCAACTTTCAGGAATGTTTACAACAAAATAAGCCTTCAGATACCTTTTTTCTTCTTGGGAAGTCATTGTCAAACAGTGTAGGAAAGCAGATTCTCTGATGGTTTGCTCTCCCACTCATTCCTATATGGCCAGTCTAGGAAATCATCCCTCCTTCCCTCAATTCCTCCCCACTTTGTCCCATATATTTTGAATTATCTTAAGAAAAGCAAGAAAGGGGGCATGATTAGCTCTAAAACATACAAAGTTTTTAAAAATAGCCTTGAAAATAGAGGAAAGGATAGCCAATTCTAAAAGTTCTTGACCTAAATTTTCTCTGGACTTTAAACTCTTCTCATTCAACAAAATAATGCATTATAAAGGTCCATAATCAATAAGGATTTGGATTTTTTTGGCCCTTCTATGTCCATTCCATAGCCAATTATCTCAAAGATTACTTAAAATTATATCCATTTTTTCCCCTGTAAAGTTTACTTGTCATCCTTTTGTATGCTCAGGTTTTTTTCCTCCTTAGCTTTGCTTAAGGATAAAGCAGCCTTTCCCAACCTAATGTCCTCTGGATTTAGTTTTTGTGGAAGCCCAGCCTATCTGGAGGGTACTGGATTGGGAAAGATTAAGGTAAGGCAACTGATGGGATTGACCCCTACTCCAAATCATAATCTTCCATCCTCTTTGCTATACCCTTTTGCCCCCTGTGTTCTGATATCTGAACAGGGATTCCTCAGTCCCTTATCCTCAGGTGTATGAACAGTAACTTTATAGGGTTCTTCCCAAGTTATTCAAGGCTGGCAAACATTTGCTTGTCTGTCATGGTTCACATTTTGGGAAGCAGCAGCAGAAACTAAGCATCTCCTGCACAGTAAAGCAAATACCATTATCACCCAAATCTTAATCCTAGAAATGAATGCCAGAAAGCTTGAGCTATGTGGTAGATTTCAAGATCTGTTTCTGATATTGACTTTATGCAGTCAATTGACATAACGTGAAATACCTAAACAACTGAATTGGGTCAGAAAATGCACACACCCTAATGGATTTTGAGTTTCATACTCCACTACGCTTCCAATTATTTTTCTGGGGATAAATTAATTTGCTCCATTTAGTGCATGCTTAGCTTATAAACCTCCAATTTTCCTGATTCAAATCAGACCCTCCTTGCTTTTCCATCGTGTGCTGTTTATTGCAGGGGACATTTGTAATGAAGCAAGTCAAGAAATGTCCAGAAGGCAAAGGATTGTTAGAGGTTCTTGAAAGATAGGTCACTGATATGGAGACCACTTCTCCAATGATCCTCCTCTAATTTAATGCACACATTCATAAACACATAAATACAACCTTTTAATAAGTTCTTTTTATGAACCAAACATAAAGCATTTTGCAGTCTTTCAAAACAGCACTTCAACTCAGATTAAGAAACAGAGAAAAATTGGAACAGCTTGCAGTATTGGGATTCCCCATGTATGTCAGAGAAAATCCAGAAATGTCACAACTGAGCACAAAAACGATTTGAGGACAAAACCCTGCATAATGAAACAGGGCTTGGAAGGGATATTACCACAATTGTCTAGTTAATTAACTCAAAATAATTATATATGGAACAGAAAAGAACAATCTGCTCACCACTTCCTCGATCAATTTTTCCATCATGATTTGACAAATGTGATCCTGCTGAAGCAGAGTATAAGACAAATCCATCATGGAAAAATATTATTTGATCTAACACTGGCACCCAAAAAGTCAAGGTGAATACTTCGTAGGTAGAAAACAACTATATCATCTATATATCAACTATATCATATCTCCTGTCCTTTCTGGCCTGAATCAGATGGTTTTCACAATCACCACCCCAATTCCAGTACGTACTTAACAATTTGAAGGAGTTAAAGATTGTTGCCTGAGCTCATGGTGATGCTAGTTTGGTGGTGGAAATGCTAACTTTTCAGAATGACATATACTGATTTCCTTTTGTTTTCTTGTTCATGCTGAAGCCTCCATAGCGTGCCTCACTGGTAGGTATATACATTTTAGAAGGATTGCTAACTCTCTTGAGATTTAGTTGGACATGCTTGGAAAAGGTAGATTGGCCACCAGCTGAGCCCAGGCCGAATCCCCTCAGCAGGATTGCCATTGACCAGCCCCCTGATGTTAACCAGTGGAGCTCCTTAGATTCAGCAACCAAAAGCAAAAGGCAACATTTAGACATGTTCTTTTGCAACCATTGCCATTTGAGAAGCCACTTTGACCTTATTTATTGATTGATTTAAAACATTCATATAGCTGCCCATTTTACAGCCAACTCTGCAACTGAGACATGACATACATGTTTTTGCCAATGGAATATAATTCAAGTGATTGAAATTTAAAGAGCCCAAGAGAAAGAAAACCCTTTCATATCCTGACAAGCTTGCTAAAGGCTTTCCAATATCCTTTCCCAATGTTCCATTTTTCAAATCATTACCCGGTTTTTCTTTTGGGATTAGTTAGAGGATATTTTTCCTTTTCATAGATGTATGCAAACTGTGTTACAATTTTTAAAATTCCAATCCCTTTCCCCAGATTTCTATAAGTTAATTCTGAAAAAGTAGGGAAAGATGTCTTCTATCTTCCTTTAATTTTTAATAAGCCCGGCATATCTATGGCAGGACATTTTAGAAAATAGAAGCATTATTCCTGTTGTTTATTGGAGTGATTTTAGACCACTGAACATCATAAACAGGTTTGGTTTACAAGTTTATTTAAAAAACAAAAGATGGAAGAGACCCTTCAAATATCTCATTACCCACTCTAGATGTTTTTTTCAAGGAAAGGACTAATGGGAGCCTGTCATAATTAGCAGCACTTGTCCCATGAGAGATCAACTGGCAGTGAAATATTTAAATTTAAATTTCCTTGCAGTTAGATCCATGGTATATATATTTTATAATTCTTACTAAGATCCATTTGCTGCCCCAGTAATTATTATTTATCATTTATTGTTTGGAGGATACAAAGTAGATAGCTAAGTATATGGAAACAAATAAAGAAAGATTAAAGGGACAGGGCATACTTAGCTTGGAGAAAAAACAATGATTGTGCATATGTTAATGTTCTACTGCAGTGTTTTCCAACCTTGGCAACTTGAAAATGTGTGGCCTTCAAATCTCAGAATTCCCCAGTTGACATGGGCTGGCTGAGGAATTCTGGGAGTTGAAGTCCATACATTTTCAAGTTGCCAAGCTTAAGAAATATTGCTGTACAGATTCTTGAAGGCCTGCCATCAAGAAATAGAGACTTGTCCCTTGAGGCAGATTTGAGGAGGGTGGTTAAGTTAGAGAAGGAAAATTTCAATTACAGCAACAGGAAACTATTGAAGATAAAATCATGACAATGGAATCAATTATTCAGTGGATCAGTTAACTCCCTTGGTTAAGCTCTTTAAGGACATTTTTAGCAATCATCAGTTAAAGATATACTATGAATTAAATATAAATGTTTCACTAGAAAGTTAAGAATAAAAGGAAGGGAGAAAAAAAATGATAATGTTGGTACATCAGGAATAATGCAGTAATGTTTTACTAGTACAGAATTATTTATGAAATTGTTCCAAATACCTGAATGTGGTTCCTTATTTCTATCAATGAAATGTTGAAGGACTACACAAATAATCTTTTCACTTAAGAATTTTCAATCTGGCAAAAATTGGAAAAAGCATTTTGCAAAAATGTTGTATTACATCCTATATCAAATGGAACTATCAAGTCCATGTTCAAGAGTTATACCTCATCAACCTATCTGCAGTTCACCAGACTAGGATAGACTATCTGAGATGACAGTTATATTAGCATTACATAGAATTAAAATATTGATAGAACATGAAGAAAGAATCAAAAGAGTTCTCATTCCTTAAAGATTTTTTAAATATAATTTATACATTTACATTTAATGTGATTTAAAAACCACACATTACAAATCCTGTGCCAAGAATGTTTTGAATGATGAACTCAAGTCTACAATGATCACGGGTCTTAGACATTCATATATTTGAAGATTTGGCAAAAGTATATTGAATTTTTCTGCATGTGTCATCAGAATTTCACTGAATTTAGTAGTTTTTTCCACTGCAGAAGTTGTAGTGGTCATATGCTTATCACAGAAATACACAGAAATAGAAGTCCCCTCCTTTCTTTTGAACCAGGGTTTCTTCACATTCCCACATCCAGCCTCTGAGATTTCTCCAGGTGTTGCCCATCGTCTATTGCGCCTACATCCTTAGCCAAAAGAGCTAAAGATTTGGTGGCCTGCATTTTTTTTATTTTTGGAGAGTGATATTCTCAAGCTATTTCCCAAACTTTAGCTTTCTGAAGCCTTAAAAAGCAAGTTCTTTTTGATGAAAAATATAAAAAAGAAAAGATGCCCTTGAGTCAAGATCAATATCTGCTGATATCATCCATGCAGTTTCTTGTTAGCATTACAGAAATGGATTACCATGGCTTTTTCCAAAATATTTTCTCAACCTACCACCTGATCCTAAAATTCCTAGGTGGTCTACCTGATGCAAAATAGAGCCTCTTTTGAGTTAAAAATAATTATTCTGACCCTAAAATACCAAGTAGAAGCTTGGTAGGTAGCATTCCTCATTTTTGTTGTAAATATGTAGCACTTCGTAAAGCAGAATCCTTTAATGCCATTTTGTCCATTATTGTTTTCAGTTCTCTTATACTGTAAGAGAAACAAAAAAGCATTCATAATTTTCTGCTTTTACAGTAAATATGGATATGCAAAATTCATAATGCTTTTGACAGTACTACAAACCTTGGCAGCTCTGTCTCATTGCTTTCCTGGAGCTTTATCCCCGTAACATAACATCCCAGTTTTGGATCCTGGGAAATTGAATATCTGTGTTTAAAATAAAAACCAAACATCTTGGAAACTTAATATCTTTGTAATTACTCTTTATCTGCAATCATAAAAAGAAAATGCTGGTGGTCTGTGTCTATATTGATTACTAGATAGTGAACAATTGCAATCTTTGTAAAATGCCTCATTCTTTCACTGTCCATCTCGTAGTCATCCTTAAGATTCCCTTTGGCTGCCCACTAAAGAATCACTTGCTAGCTACAACTTCTGAACAAGGTTTTGTTTGTAAATATCCTTGCTAATCAAATTTAGCCTAAACAATATACTTGTCCAAGGGCATCTAGCAGACTTCAGAAGTGGGAAATATATTTATTCGTTTGAGATATATCCCACCTGTTTTTGTACAACTCAAGATGATACATATATTACTACTTTTCCTATTTCTCTCACAATAACTATTCTGATAGATGAGTTGTGCTGAAAAAGAATGACCGGCCCAAGTCAACTAGTCTACTTTCATGCCTAAGGCAGGGCTAAAATGCTCAGTCTCCCTATTTCTAATCTAGCTCCTTAATGACAACACCAGACTCTTCAGAATCAAAGTGTCCAGTGGTGACTATTATTTAGATTTTTCTGTAATTCAGAGGTAGAACTTCATCCATAGGATGCCAAGTTAGTAGAAACATTTTCAGATAATCTCTGATGTGTGTTTGTAATACTAAGCCACACATTTGTTTTTAATTCCATTTTGAAATAACCTTGATAATAATGTGAAGGTCTTTTCTGGCCAAGAGAAGCCATAAGGAGTTCCTATCAGCATCATGATGTGTATGGATCAGCCTTGCCTAACCTGATGCCCTCCAGATGTGCTGCAGGGAAAATGCAACTTTCATTTTCTTCATCCAGCAAGGCTATTGGAAAGCACCATTTTAGGAAAGGCATCATGTGTAAGCTTATTACTGCTTTCATTTCATTGGCTGGAAAAAACTAACTAGAAACATAGAAAATAAGGCTTTGTTTTAATGGGAATAAGGCATTACACAGTGTATTTAATTATAATAAGCAAGCAAATCGGTGTTTGTAGGCCCACCCAACATGACTGGGCAAAGTACAACTGGGATTCAGAAATTTGAAGGCTACCTTACCATGTTTGTTGAAAGAATTTGAGCAAACCATTAAACTTTTTAGGAAAAGAGATTTGTTATCTGATCCAGTTGCGTTCTGCCATTCAGTTGTTCAAGCAAAATTTACATTGATAAAACCTCTTATTCTAATGAGAGGATTTTTGAAACTCTTCTGTGAAGGGTGTGACTGAAGATCCATGGGAAATTATAATGATCAGGGTTTCCTAGAAAAAAATATTATGGTAACATTGGTTTAAAAAAAACCCTTATAAATGCTTGAAGTACAGAGAATCTAATGATCTCTGTTTATGCTGGTCTACGATCATAATAAATATTTGATTTGGTAATGATCTCTGTCAGCCTAGCTTCTTCTATCTTGATGCATTATTTACAGTGATGGAATTCTAAAATAGCACAGAATCCACGTTAAGCTTTTCTGCATCACAATAATTATTTATTAGAACAAGAAATATCTGTTATGGATATATACCTTTTTGTTTGTGAGGGGAAACGCCCATCTCCTAAAGTACATGTTTTCATACTAACCCCATGGCTAATTTTCCAATGACTGAAATTAAAAGGTAATGCAGCAATGAAGGGAAAGATTTTCCTCTGCTAAAGAAAGGAAAACCCATTAACTTATAATACTGTACAACTAGATTAGATGAAAGGGAGAAATGAAGGAACACTGCTGTTCTTCTGAAACGTTTCTCAAAATACACCTGGTGTTAACCAAAGTTAATGGCAGAATTGAATATATGTCACCGGTATGGTATCCTTTTGGTGCACAATTTTCAATATCCCCAGTTAGCATGGCGGTTGAGAGTGGAGGAGTTCTGAATTAGGGGACCTGGTTGCTCAGGATCAGAGACAGAATGAAACATCAGGATAAGGAGAGAAACTGCTTCAAATCTTCAGTAGACAAAAATGAGAGTGGGCTTCCTGCTTCAGGTCTGGGGGTTACAAATTTCTCAGATTCCAGTTCCGGATAGGAACCATATTGTTGGTTGGGTTGTACTAATAAGACACCAATCGTATTCAACTCTCCAAATAAATAAATAAATCCTCATTACCCCCAAGTTTTCATTGCTTCTCCATGGGAAGAAAATCAAGGCACAGAGACCAGTTCTTGGTGGGTTTTTTTTTTTAAAGGAGCCGAACAGAAGTCCAGTTCTGACAATTTATTGAGAGAGAGGGACAAAGAGATTGTTTCCCTCCTTTCCCTAATTGTTTGCTGCAAGGCCCTAGGAGACAAGGGTGGTTTTGTTTTTTTATTTCTCTTCTCTCTTTCTCTCTCTCTCTCTTTCTCTTTCTTTCTCTCTCTTTCTCTCTTGCATTTTTGTCAATCTAATGATTCACTTATATTGCCCAACTTTTCCCTTCTCTTCATACCTTACCTACTAAAGGAGGAAATGCCACTTTCTTGGTAAGTGGACGTTAACCAAGAGGGACTTAAAAAAAAGTGGTAATTTAACAAAAAAATATTATAAAGTGAAATTTAAAGCGAAATAAAAGAGAATAGAACGCTGGTGGAGACTCTGCACAAAGTTCAAAACCCAGGAAGAGTTCAGAAACTTTTCTTTGTTTATTTTCAGTACTGATGACATTTGTGGAGTTTCCTTTTTGTTTAAAATTTGTTTTTCCCCCCACCATCCCTTTCCCCTTCCATCATTTACACCACCATGTTCCTCCCCATACTTCCGTCTTCTCTTCTACTCCTTGATTGGCTATCAACAAATAAATTTATTTTTTTCATCCAACCCCACACTTGGTCCCCTGTTTCTAATCCTTTCTTCATCCCATAATATTCCCTCATCCACATCCTCCCTTTCTCTCTTTTTAAATATCATTTTAAATCATTACAAAAATTATATATCATGTAATTTCATTTTTCCAAGGTGATTCCCTCCTCCCGATTGAACTTTCCCTCCTATTTACATTTGGTTTTGGTTCATTTTCTGTTTTGCATGCCAGAGATTTGCATGAGCTGCGTTGTTTAAGGACGAGAGATTGAACAGGGGATCGAGGTGCAGAGTAGTTTCTGTGTAGCCTGCCTTATTCAATCATTGTGCATTGCCGTTGTGAACTGCAGCTTTCCTTGTTGGTGGGGGGTTTCTTTTAAAAACCTCTCCTCTCCTTTTTCTTTCTTTTTCCCCCTCCTGCTCGCTCCCTTTTTTTCATTCTGCCAGAGGTTGGGTTCCCTGTCGCCTTCAGCCAAAGGGCACATAAAGACCGAAACCCTATCGCTCCACGCCAAAGAAAGCAGGGGGAACAAACATGGGGCCAAGACCCCCCGGAGGTCCACATCCCCAGGGAGATGCTCTGGAGGAGACAAACCCTCCCACAGGCGCCACACCAGATCCACATCAAAACACAAGCGCAAAGGGCGTCGCAGGGCCAAAACCTCTGCAAGCAAGGAATCATCCTGGTCGGTCAGCCATACAGGATATAGCAGTGACTCAGAAGGGTCTACCTATTCACATCAATACCACGCAGCAACCGGGGCAGAAAAGAACCACAGGGTACACCTGAAAACGTAAGAGCCAAAGAATGTGGTGCATGTATGACTAGTTCAGTGCATGAATGAATAGTTCAATTCAAGCATCCAACCCTGTAGTCAGGAATACCTCCTTGAATTAGATTCTGTCTGGGATTGAGTTTAGCTGTATCTCCTTAGCAAATGGATAACTTTTGACGGCCAACATTTTGAGTTGAGCAAATGTTTGTTATGCAAGTCACATTCCTGGATTCAGTACAAATTTGCAAAAATGGGTTTTGTGTACTCCAGACCCCAAAAATAAAAGAGTATTGTCTTTTATTATGGATTTTATTGAGGATTGATTACAGTTCTTACACTTTTTAAAATTCCTTTTGAAAGAAATTTACATAAAGTATATTCTGTTTTTAAAGACACCACATTATTTGGAGCAATGGCCAGAACAAGCCTAGTTTATAGATAGATAGATAGATAGATAGATAGATAGATAGATAGATAGATAGATA